>JAQGBH010001415.1:0-32802 GCA_034698265.1 Sminthurinus aureus | reverse complement strand
TTGAGGATTGGATTGGGAAAAAATAGTAGTAACAATACTATTGTAGGAATAATAGGAAATTGGACAATGGGTTTGTTTCCTTCGGTTTTTAGTTTGATTTGGTTTCCTTTCCTTTTTCGTGTCTATTTTGTGATGGACGGAGAAGCAAAGTGATCCTGGTGTGATGTTCTTCTTCCCTGTATTGCATTATATTATATTTCCCGCACAGGACAATGGGAAATATTTTCATGTAGAGAGTAGAGAGCTAGAAAAAAGGAAGAGGGAGGACAATTGATAGTAGTTGTGATAGTGATATTGATATTCATTCAATTGCATTCATATGTCAATCTTCTCTTGTAGACTGTAGAGTGTAGACTGTAACTGTGACAGTATATTATTCAATTTTTACTAGCATTCAATAAGATCTAGGTTGAGAGAACAATCCAAATTTATAGACTCCAAGTATTACATTACATTTCATTGAATTGCCCAATACTCAATACTCAATGCTTATTATGTTTTGAATTTTGAATTTTGAATATTTTAGAGAACAGAAACATTTGTTAGGCTTTTTTGGTCTGTGGTGCATTTTAAAGGAGAAAATTTTTAAACATCTTACTCTAAATGTAAATGCAGTTACATAGAACACAGAACACATGGTTCTGGCTTAATCGCAAGAAAAATAAATGTTTGTAAAAAAATTACAAAGAAAGAAGAGGAGAAAGATATTCAACATTCAAGCCATCTTATATCTTATCAAAAACAGAACAGAAACAGAAACAGAGCTTAAGGATTCCGGATACTGGATTACGGATTAATGAAAATATGAGGAGAATGTCCCCCGTTTCTTTTTTCCTCCTTTTTTGTTTAATAAATAGAGTGAGGTCAGAGTTGAGAAAAAAATGAATAAACCATGTGGCTTGGTTCTTGGTCGCATTAAGGTGTATAAAGCATAAAGTATGAAGTGATCTCGGAAGGTTCATAAAGTATGCAGGAAAGAGGAAGAGTAAAGATATCCGAGTAAACTCAAGTAATATGCTGCTCTCGGCTCTCTGTTCTGATATTCCAATGGCTTTCGTCTCTAGTTTCTAGTTTTTCTGGGTTGGACTTGGACTCACAAGAGTTTCATAGTCGTCGTTGTCCTTGTCCTTGTCTTTGTGTCATATCCAGAATTCAGAATCTAGAATCTACAATCTAGAATCTAGATTCCAGAGTTCGCATATCCTCTCACATAATATACTAATGTAAAATATACTAGAGTCTAGAAAACCTACAACATCTTACTTCCCGTTGCACATTCATACGTATACATTTTTATATGTTGTACAGTGTACGTACTACATAGTACATACTACTCACATAGTACTCACATAGTACAGTAGCAGCAGTTGAGAAACACAGAGAGACACAGAGGCAGAAAGACAGAGAGACAGAGAAGGAATTATTGTGAAGTCTTCAGAGCTGAATGTCATTTTCCATAAAGCCTTATAAATGCGAAGCGTCCAAGGAAATCCTTTTGCAAAGCCTCATCTCGTCATAAATTTTCTACGGCATCTGTTTCGTTCCTGGTTACGGATTAGACCATGCAACCAGCAACCAGCAACCAGCCAACCATCCATACTCCATACACTATACATAGAGAAAACATAATACTATAACTTGTACAATGTACGTAATACAAAAAGTCATACATCCACATCTCAACGACAAAATAAGCATGTAAGGATGTATGAGAAAAACAGAACCGAAAGTTGATATACGCATATCACATAATATAATATAATATAATATAATATAAAGTTTACATGAAGATATGGCTCTTGTTCCTGTTCCTGTCTCGTCTCGTCTTTCATCTTCCTCCTTGTTTTGTCACGTTACGCTACCCGAATTCCAAAACTGTTATCTATTCCTCGTTTTACTGGATCCAAGAGACGGGAGATGGGAGATGTGGGTAAAAATAAGTGCAACACTTGTCCATGTTTTTTCTTACCTTGATCCATTCTCCGTTCTCCATTTTCAGTTCTCGATTCATGATTATGTTTATGTTTATGATAAAATTTTTAGTCTGTTGATGAAAAGCGGAAAATGGAATTTTTATTTAATATCATAATCTAGTACATAAAAAAATATTATGTAGATTGAATATTTCATAATATAGAGAGATTATTATTGTGATTCCTCAATCCACAAGCTACAGTGAGTGAGTACGAGTTGACAGTTGATAGAGAAAACTGTGTAGTGCATAAGACTAAGAAATTGAATTAGATTCCCCTTTTTGGTCTGGTCTGGTCGGAGGAGACATCAATTTACGCCTTCGTCATCAGTATTGGATGGGACAATAAACAACAGATTAACATATCAATTACAAGGGGCGTACAGATAAACAAATGGAAGCGAGCACTGCAGAAACACGTGTCTGGCTAATGAGCTGATCTCTTTCTTCTTTCAACTTTACACTTTGTACTTTGTACGCTCCAATCCGGTCCGATCCGATTCGATCGTAAACACTTAATATAAGTGTACAGTGTACAACTGTACTTGCTCTCTATTTCGACTAATTGTTAATTGTAAAAGCATGTTCAATGTTCATGTTCAGTTAAACACTATACAGTCAACAGTTCGGTTTGAGAGACTAATATTGTTCCTGTCATTTGCTTCATATGATATGGGAATAAAATGGACTTTGAATCACAATTTTGTTGTTTTCCTGTTGAATCTCTCTATTTCTCTATATTCTATAGCGTAAAGTGTATCGAGTATAGAGTATAACGTATAGTCCTCATCGTTTTCTATTGTTTTCTACAGTGTTTTCTACAGTAAAGAAATCAAGTTATGCCCAGGCTGTGCCTGTGCCTGTGCTCTGTAGGGAAATAATTCATAACACATTTATTGATCTTGAGTCTTGAGTCTCGAGCTATAATTCATAATGGCCGTGGTCAAAGTCACACAATTAAATTAAGCATCGCCGAAACAAAAGTAATAATAATAATATTTTTATGTGGATTGATTACTTGCAATTAATTTTTTGACTCCCTTTTAAATTTGACAGGTTTCTGATTAGAAAAGGATCAAGTCGAGTTGGAGTGACGCGGAGATGACGAGCCCAGAATCCAAATCAAAATCAAAATTGGAAATTGCACTACAACTTGAATGAGAAAAGTTGTGGGAGAAACAAAAACAACGGTCATGTATCGAGTATCGAGTATCAAGTATCTCGCTCTGCTCTGCTGTATAAAAGAGAATCAAATCTAGGCTCTGGTCCTCATCCTCGTCCGCCCTAGAATTCTCATAAACCGCCAACAAATATCCCCAGGAGAAGAAACAATAGCTTTTGTATGGTAGTTTCTTCCATTAACTCGATCGAGTGCATGTGTACATATGTGCGCTGTACTGTATGGCAAACTTGGTCTATAAAGTGGGAAATGAAAAAAAAACAATAGCTTCACAGAATACACTAGATTTTTTTATACTCAGCAACTGAGAATGAAAGAACATAATATGTAGAATAAACTAGCTTTATCTTTATTTGTTATAAATACTCATTTCTGTAATTAGTTTCATCAAGAAATTCACTGTCTTTAGTTTTACAACTGCAATTTTTGAAAGTAAAATCATGTTTTATTTTACTAGCATGTTGAGTGTTGAGTGTTGAGACTGAGCAAAACTGACTTTTGAAATGTATGGATGTAAAGAATCAAATACCAAAGGTATGAGAAATCAAATGAGCATGAAAAATGAAAACTTGTAAGAGATGTGAGATATGAAAAAGTATGAAAGTATAAATGTATTATTTAAGGCTGGACTAAAAATGAAGATTTTGTTATTCTAATGATACGAAATCCAAACAACTCGACGTGGCTATAAAGTTAAGCACTAGCATTTTATTTTCCTCCTTGCTCCTTTTGTATTTATGGAAGATAAGTCTTATAAGCTTCATAATGTTTTATACATGGATTTTTTCCCTTTACTTCCTTGTTCTTCTTCCTCTTCTTCCTATTCTCCCTATCTCTCTGTGTTTTTCTATTTTTCTGTTTGGCCATTTCCAGTTTCCAGATTTTTTGAGAAGCGCGGAATTCGGGTGGTCGGTGGTCAGTCATCCAGAAGAGACAAGGAAGAAATGAAAGGAGAAGAACCAGTACCAGTACCAGTACCAGAAAAGCAGTGGAAGCTTAAGAACATGAGGGAGTCACCGAACGTTTATCAAAAAACCATAGAAGCGTAATCTACGTTAAGCTCGCTCCACATCAGCAGTGATAAATCAATAGATTGATTTATGGATTTCCGACCCTTTTTCTCTCCCTTTCCTCTTTCTTTCTTTCTTTCTTTATTCCTTCTGCGTCTTGTTCTTGTTCTTCTTACCATGTTGCATATAAACACAGACGCTCATGTCTACTCCGTACTTTTGTACATTGTACGTTGTACGCACACATACACACATTCACTCACTAATGCACACGAGTATGAACACTGAACACTGAACATGGATGAACGTTGTAGTAATAGTAGTCACAGAAAAACTTCCATTCTCTCCCTCTCTCTCTCCGTCTTCCTCTGCCATTTGCAATTCGTCTATTCGCTTCGGCCGGGCATGCTTACTTACTTTACATATGCCTGATCCCGTTCCTCCAATCACCAACATCATCATCATCATCATCCATCTAACATCTAATACACTACAAATCTACAATATTTTTTTCTCCTCTGTAACAAATAAACTCTTGTGTGCTCTGATTCTCTGATATTCCTGTACATTGTATATTGTATATGATTCATGATTCCCAATCTATTATGTATAATGTATAATGATTTTCATAGCCTATGGATCTGTTTATAAAAATACATTTCCCTTGCTTTTATCTCCATATCCATTTCAATGTTCATGCATATTGTACACTTTACAAGTACAAAGATCCGCCCTCTCAAACCTCTTTCAAGTATAAATTTGAATCGGAAATCGGAAATTCGGGACCTCGTACAATGTACACAATCCGAGTTGTTTACTCTCCGGATTGAAGATTGAGATGTTTTATATTATATTTATATTCATACTCATTCATCTATTAAAGGGGGAAATAAAAAACCAATTTTTCTATGCTTTCCCAAGGACAACATGAAATGTTCTAGTAAAATCTATACATAAAAAATACGGTTAGGCTTTTGACACTATGAAAATTGATAATCAATAATTAATATTAAGTTGAGTCAAGAAATATTTTAAATTTTAAATAGAGATGTTAAAAAAGTTTATGTGCACATGGAAACAAGTATTTCATTGTCCATTGTCCATTGTCCAGTGTCTATTGGTTGGTCAGGATTCAAGATATGACAGGACATGAGTTGGACAAGAATGATTATTATTACAGTTTGAAAGGGTGGTTGATAATGTAACATAATATAGTGTGTGAATTTGTGTGGAAAGGAGGCGAAAATGAAGAGGATTCCCTTTGGTTGAGGTTAAAAAAGAAATGAGACGAGAGGAAAGGAACCAGAGAGCAAGAGAGAGTGAGATAGAGAGAGAGAGAAAAAGAGAGAAAGAGGAAAGATTTATGTGTAGCAATGAATCCATGAGAGTAAGACCTCAGACAACATTTAAATTTTTCTTGTGATCCATTTTGACCCATCTCTCCATGAATGTGGGTAAAATTCATTCAACATTCAACATACCATATTCATGGAGAAATTCTACGTCTGTGTAAAGTGTACGTGCATATGTGTGTGTGTGTGTGTGGAGTATATCAACTATCAACTCTCAACACATGTACATATTAAATATAGTACGGAAGTAACAGAGAATGTAAAGGATTGTACGATGTACGGTGAACGGTGCGGTACGGTACGGTACCGTACTGTGCTGTATTCAGCATTCACTTTGACTGTCGTGGTTTGTCTTTGGCTTTGGCTTTGGCTATGACTTTCTCATAATATAGAAAAAAGGACACAGAGGAATATAGAAGGAATCACACCCACATGGAGATGAATGACTCGATGCTCCTTATACTGTACGCTGTACACTGTGCATTGAGTACAGTTGGTGTTGGGCGCTGATATGAACCTCGAGTTAACTCTTTGATGGCTTCTATGGCCCTCGAGCGAGCAGTTAGCAGTCAGCAAGCAGTAAATCTGTCGCGACTATGACCTGAAATGATTTACGAAAGCCAAAACACCGCATGTAAGGTACAAGCAAGAGGACAGTGGAACACTAGAATCTAGAATCTAGAATCACTAGAAACACCAGAACACCAGAAACAAGCCATCCGACTACAAAACCAAAGAATCTCTGTGGGTAACAACAGTCACTCACTAAAAATCTGCCCGACCATTTCTCCTTCTTCTCCTCTTTTTCGGTCCATATTTTCTAGCAGCATCTGAGAAAAATATCAAAAACTCATGCATCTCATCTCAGTCATCTGCACCCCTTTTCTTTCCGTTCTCCACTTTCAAGTCTCAATTCACCGTTCACCTACATTTTTCTCTGATAAATTTACTCAGATTTCCACTCTCATGATCATGATCATGATCCAAATCAACTCATGTCACTATGTTCCTTTCGAGTTTTGAGTCTTGAGTCTTGAGCTTTGAGAGTGATTCAATAATTCAATGATTCAATACTCAATCCTACAGCTGATAACAAAAAATATCTTTATACGTGGCTTCAAATTTTTTAACAATGATGGATTGATTTGGAATTGAAAATGGAAGGAAATTGAGATTTTAATGGCAGATAATCAAAACGTCTGACAGACACACAAGACAGAAGCGTGTGGTATGAATTACAAAAGGATCAGGCAGAAGAAAGAAAGATAGCCGTCAGAATCAGAATCAGAGTTGTTTTTCTTATATAAAGAAAAAAAGAAAGGGAAAAAGAAGTTGTACGCGTACAGGGTTTTTGGAACTGAAACTGAAAAAGTATTTATATAGACTAGAAGAACTAGAACTTGAAATTTTGGTTGGAGGTTGTAGGAAATATGTACGCATTGAAATACTCTGTGCTGCGGACGTGCATACAATGTACAATGATAAGAAAAGAAGGTTGGAAAAGAAGCAGATCAAGTCTGGAATAGGTGGAAAATAGTTTTCGTTTTTCGCAATGATTTATAAAGCGTTTCCTCTAACCTGCACCCACATTAGAAAAGTCTGACTCGTCCATTTATTCCGCTTTTGTTCTTGATTCTTGAGCATTTCTCCCTCTCTTGATTCTTCCTTCCAGTCTTTCATTTTCTTCAGCTTCCTTTCTTCCTCCTTGTTCTTTTAGCTGCCTCTTCCAAGTCTCCATCGTTTCATCTTCGTCCCCGCCAAAAACTTTTCCCCCTTCATTCATCCATCTACAATCCACAATTCACAGTCCACAGTCCCTCTTGGTTGGCTCATTCTAAAAAAAGTAAAAAACAATAATTACTCCACTACCCGGTAAAAACTTGTTTTCTGCTCCTGACTTCCTCTTTTCCCTCTATTTGTATTTGTATTTTTGTATTTGTGAAGTTGAATGAGTAAATCCAGAATATTGCTCTATTCTTTTAGTATTGATAAAACCAACCTACTTGATTTACTTGACATGTTTGGTTTTGCTTTTGCTTAAAATTTCTAGTAGTTTGTAAACACTTTAGTTATCCTTGATTTATACGTAGTTAAATGAGAATGCGTATTTTAGGTACAAAAACACGGTTTTTTTTTGTATTAATACCTAGAAATTGGGTATGAAATATGAAAGGTTTGGCTATAAATATTTTGTCAGGTTACGACTTTTGGATTTCAAATTTCAATTCCTCATTGTTTGCTCAACTAAATGCATTTCTACGTTCAAAATTCAAAATTTAAAATTCAAAATTCGTAACTTCCGAATTTCCAAATTTCCAAATTTCCAAACTTCCAAACACCCAAACTTGCAACTGTCACTCACACCGTGTTTTTAACCTTTTAGTTTCATCCAAGAGGAACTGAAGGGTTTTTAAATTAATTAGATTTTTATACACGCGCACGTCTCCCATAGTATTTGAATAATTTTTCATTTTTTCTCCCTTTTGCTCCTCTTCCTCTTTTCCTACTCCTTTTCCTTCTCATTCTAATTCTAATTCTCATCCTCATTCTCTAGTTGTCTGTCCTTCACTGTCTCGGACCACTTTTTTAGTTTTCGGTTCAACGAATAATAATAATAGGCTGGCTGACGAGAAGAAGAAAGAAGGAAAGAAAGAAAGGGACCAAAATAAAAGTTGCTCCATGCATAATATTTTTCCTGTAGACTGTAGACTGTAGACATACATACTTGTACACAGGCAAATCCTCTCTTCTTCCGTCTCTTTTTCTTTAGAATTCTAGAATCCTAGAACTCTAAAACTCTAGAACTCTAGAACTTTAGAGCTCTAGAATTCAGACTCTAAACTATGGACTCTAGAACAATTTTTTTTGCTGCTTTTCTTTAAAAAGTTGGAGCTGGAGTTGAAGTTGGAGGAGGATGAATAAAAAAAAGATGACGTCATCGCTCAATGCCAATGCCTGTGTGAGCTCCGAGTGTGAAAAATAAATCAAAAAATCCTTCGAGGACTCGACGAGACAAGGCAGCCACAAATACTTGAATACTTGAATACTCGTATGCATACACAAATACTTGGGTGCATATTGTTATTATTATACGTGCATCCTTATTCGTGCAATGTACACTGTACAGCACCCTTACAAAACATGGAAAAAATGTAACAGACAAGGAAAAAATAAAAGAGGGAAGGAGAAAAAGAAGCAACTGTACTGAATACTGTATGCTGTGTGTGTGTATCAAAGTAGAAATAGGAAACAGAACCGAATCCGGGAGGATGACAACTACAACTACGACGTAGAACAAGAACAAGGAGAAGAAGACGAAGGATGATGCTTGGGATCCGTACAATGCAGACGGAGGACGGAGGATGGTGGATGGAGGATGAAGAGCAGAAAGGAAAAAAGGAACTAGAGGATAAGGAGGAGAAGCAGAGTTGAGTAGTGAATACGGAATACGGAATACCGAATTCTGAATAGCGAACCGAGATGGATACATGGAGAATTTTCATAGTTGTTCTTTCCATTGGATGTTTTTATTTGAGAAGGATGGAGGGGGTGTTAGGAAGGGAAGAGGATGGATGGATTGCCTTATGATGAGTAAGTTGCCTCAACTCAACTCAGCTCAACTCCAGTATTCTACATATACACTACACATTGTACATTATACACACTGGTATTTACTTTTCCCTAGTTATACACAAAAGTAAAGTTTCATCCACATGTCAGTCAGATTACAACGTATATCATACATATCACGTAGAATTCCACTACTAATATACAATATAAATATTAAGTATATAAAAGCAATGTATCCAGTATCCAAGGCATCATCCTTACAAAATATCATAACACAACATAACTTTGTACAACTAATCGCAATCGTGGTAGTAGTAATCGTGAGTACACTAACATGTTGTGTTTTTCATATACAATGTACAATGTAAAACCTATACGGAAAGTACAGTGAAATGTATAAGTAAGCCAACTTACAAATGTCAGATGATGGAAAGATAGGTTTTGTTGTCATTCTACTTGTGCACTCTGAACATAGCTGAAATGAAAAGATACATGTATAAATATAGACATGGATATAGATATAGATATAGATGTGTGCATATGTGCATGTGTACGTGTATGAGTGAGTGAGTGTGTACAGTGTACAGTGTACAGAGTAGAGTGTAGAGCGTACAGAGTAGAGCCTTTACCCGGGAATCTCCCAGTTGTACCAGAGTTCCAGTCTGACATGACAAGTGATTTATTACTCAAGTTGGCAGCACGTCACGTTTCCTCATCCCATGTTTTGTATACTCGACAGCTCCTCCTCTATAGCTACAGCTAAATATATATAAATCCTATCCCATGTTCCTATATATATTCATATAATCATGAGAGTATGGAAATATAGTAATATAGGCTCCTGTTCCTGTCTATCTAGCATCTAGCTGTTTCCCAGTTCAAATCCATGTGCATGTTTTCTGTGTTATATATTGTGAATTGTGTATTTTGAATTGTAAGTTGTGACTGGATGTGTATTCTCACACATGCTCTTCAAATTTGAATCCATCTACATTTAAATTCAAAGTCTACATGTCTTGAGTCTTTGAGTCTTCAAGTCTCTTGATGCTTGAACTAAATATGAAAATTTAACCACGACTACATTTTCTAAATTTTCCATGAGGAGAAGTAGTAATTACTATGGGAGTAATCAACAATATTGATAGAAAGAAAGTGACAATCTCCAAACTAATTTCCTGCAGTTTTCCATGATGATTCTTAGTTGTATAGTAAAACTTTGGTACAACTATTCTATATATGCTGCTGTATCAATAGCCAATCGGTAATAGTAAAAACTACAGAGTAAAGAGTAAAGCCCAACAAACAAGTTTACAAATAATACTACATAATACTACACACGTTACATTAGTAGCACACAAATACGTACAAACTACAAAATCCATATAAAATATTAAGTAAAGACATAGTAGAGGAAAAGAAGAGGAAAAGAAGAGGAAAAAAGATGAAAAAAGAATCTTTCAAAAGCAAGTTACAATGAAATGGAGTTGGAGCTCAAGTTGGAGTTGGAGTTTGTGTTGGTGTTCGGCTCTCGTCTTTACTACTTACGTTAGCCAAGAGTCTCAAACTCTGAAATATGTCAAGAAAGGAAGGAAAAGAAAAGAAAGAGGACGTAGAGGACATAGAAAAAATGAGGAAAACGCGAGAACGAGGCGAGACCTCCTCGTGATCTCATTTCCCATTTCATCTGAGACGAGTCAAGAGACAACTTTTCCTTCCGACTTTTTCGTCTTATTCCTATTCCTATTCTTAGGATATTCTTTTGAGCAAGTTGCTAGATGCTAGATTCTAGATCTTGTAGACTGAGCTACAGCTGTATCTTTTCCTTTCCTCTTTTTGCCATCTCCATCTCCATTCTCCATACATATAAAAGTCTATAGAATTTCTATGTAACGTGTCTAGTGTCTAGTGTCTACTGTCTAGTTGTCCTTGTCAAGGGATGGCATGACATGACAAGCTAGCGAATGGAATGAAATGAAATGGTAACTTATCCTTAGACCAACCGTGTATAGTGTCTACTGTACACTGTACACAAGTATCTTACATGTTACATGTTATAATATTGTACTAGCAAAACTAAGACAGACGAAAAAGCAAGAAAAAATTGAATAAAAGGATAGAAAGATGGAAAAGGCAGTCTGAAGCAAGCCCGAGGAAAAAAACTATCCAGAATCCAGAAATGGATAAAGAAAAACTATACTAATAAAGTGAGCTTCTTCTATGCATCTACAAACTACAGTAGTCTCGAAATCTAGAAATGTAGAAATGTAGGTATGTTTGTAGTTTGTACTACTCAAATATATGAAGAATGAAGAGATATAAATGTGTAGAAAGAAGAAAAGACAGAAAAAAACACATCGTCATCATTGCATTACAAACTAAAGTAGAGTAGAGTAGAGTAGAAAAAAACGAAAAGTAAAGAAACTAGAAACCAGAAAGTAGAATAGAAAAAATTGGGGAAAATACACACATTCACCACAAGAAAGCAAGACCTGACATTTTACTTTGTCATCATATTGAATCGACCAAAAGGAACAGAAAGAAAGAAAGAACGCCATGTTGGCCGGTTCGTCTCGTGTCTTGTGGATGGCAACGACGGCAATGGCGGGTAACCGCCCGCTCTTGCTCTTTCCTTCTTCATCCACTTAACACAGAAAAATATCTAGTAAAAAAACAGTACGAGGGAACTATATTGGGAAAATATATAAATCCTTTGCAGAAATACAGACTACAGACTACAACTAATGTCTAATGTATCTATAACTGTACAATGTACAAGGCGCACTGTATATTGTATATTGTACATTGTACATGCGGTAGAATGTAGACTGTAGAATGGGATGAAAAAAGGACTTGTGATGGGACTGAAAGGGCAGGGTTAGCAGTGGCGAAAGTGACTCGAGACTCGAGTTGAGTACAACGATCAATCAGGCTTCTGTATTCAGCGGCGAAACCATTGACATATGCTAGAATAAATATTTGTATTGCGCATAAGTTATGACTGCAACCTTCACTACGGAACTTTGTGATACATTTTCTCTCCGTGTTTATGTATATGTATATTTGTGTGTGTTGTGTGTGCACCTCCTCACGTGTTTTTTCCTATTATTTATTACCGAATCCATACATCTACTTTTATTAGCTTTCTGCTATTAGTCTTACTCATCTTACCTGAATCTACATGTATATGCCGTGTGTATCTGCATAAGCTAGAGTCTGTATACTGTATATGTATGTACCATGTACCAATGTACCATGTATAATGTACACTGGAAATGATACATCTCCAATCTCCAGTTTTTTTATCAATAGGTCATAAAATTTCCTACCTCTTATTCATAATAAAAGCACCATAAAGCCACCTACAAAAATAAACAATAAATAGTAAATAGTGGGCCGGATGCCGGATTTATTATAGAGAATGCTGAAGCATGTTGGATTTCATGGCATGAAATTTTTTACTATTGATGACTCAATTCCCAATTCCAAATTCTCAATTCTCAATTGTTATAATGTCAACTCTTGATCATTTAAAAATTGCCAAAGTTTTAGGGTAAAACTGCTGATATTTGATTGAATTTAAATGCTTTCTTTAGTGTTGAACGTTTGGGTACAAAATGGAAATTTTCATACTGGATCATTTCAGTCTTTGACTAGTCTACAGCTGATTCGGGTTCGGATTCTGATTCTGATTTTTCCATGTTTTCTATGTATCTTTAGTCCCATCAGCCGGTAAATTGGATTCGTTTGATTTGCTTCCCTGATATTTCAAGTGACTGATTCTGAGGATGACAATGACGATGAGCCTGGAGTTCAGTTTCAGTTTGTGAGTGAAAATGTTTCAGAGTTTGTGAGTTTGTGAGTCGTCGAGGGCTTTTGGGACTCTTTTCTCTCTCTCTCTTGCTCACTCCATATTATATTTAAACATAACATTGAGTTTTCCATGATTTTTTTTCCACTCACTTGCTTACACACATGAAATCAAATCAAATGTAGATACATTCACATGGTATGATTCAAACTGTAAACGAGTGTTTGTGGACTTGCTGGTGTGTTGGATGGTTGGCTATTGGAGTGGATGGCGGAAAGAGATGGAGTGAATGAATGAATGAATGAGTGTATGACGTAAAGAATAAAAGTTACTTTACTTTTTGACCGCTCACTCACTCACTCACTCACGTATGCCTTTTGTTTAGTTGTTAGTCGACTCTCTTTCCATACATGTAGTTTTTCTTAGTTTGGTTTTGGTTACTCCAAGTTTCAGCCTTTCTCTCTCTCTCTTTGTATTTTGATCACATTCTGTGATTTGTACAGTGTGCATATAGTAATGCTAGTATAATCAGAGTGAGCTGGATACGGATAGCAAGTTACAACTTAAAGCCAAACCCAAAGACAAAGTAAAACTCGGCTAATACTACGGCTTCTATATTCTATAGATATCTATACATTCACTACTCTCTACTTTTCTTACTTGTACTATTCTTTTTTTACTAGTTTCGGTTTCGGTCTCGGTCTCGGTTTTGGTTTCTGATTCTCGTTGTGATTCTGATTCTGATTCCAGTTCTGAAGCTTCCAGACTTTTTCCTTTTCCTCCTTCTGACTTGAGTTGAGTCTCAAGGGAGAAAAAGGCCAATTCTCAGTCCAATCTTGCAAGAAGCAAGAGGTTGTGGGCTCTCTAGAGAGTCCACAGCCATACAGAGCTCTGACTATCCTGCACAGCTCTGACTCCTTGATTGCGAAACCCCTTTTCTTCTTTCACTAGCCACTTTTTCACCACAGCCTAATGCATTCCTTCCATCCCAGAACACATACATAAATACATCCGTACAACATGTTCCATACACTTTTTATACTTCTTTTCCTCTACTTCCTTCTCCTTGCCTCTGTTTTTCTCTTGTTGGGAACTTTTGGTTCAGCCAAAAGCTTCTTTTCCTTGTTTAAGAATGCATGGAAAGGGAATGAAAACCTAAATTTTTAGATACCCCTTGTTTGTCTATTTCCCCTGCAATCTGTAATAGAAAATAGACGAAATAACTGTCCTGTGCTTACAAATTACGAACTTGCAACAGTTTTATAACGGTAAATATGTCTAAGGTACACGGACATGGCAGATTTTACTATATAAAGGTGTGAAAAAGTAAATAAAATAAAATAAAATCATGTCAAGGTAAATACACTACAAGCTATATGATATATGCTATATGATAAAGACGACTGATATATATTGTATCATACAAAGGTGGGATTCTATTTTCTATTTTAAAACATGATTGAACAATGAGGAAAAAATTGTGGAAAGAATTTGACTCTATCCGTCTTTTTGTGTCTCTGCTCCTCCGTATGCTCAAAGCTCAAAGAAAATAAATGAGACTAATAATTCATCTTTAATCCTCCTTTCATCACATCATGGAACTTATCTTGGAGTTGGGCTTGGAATCGGAGGGAACTGGAAGAATGTTGTGAGCAAGAATAGACATATAAAACTATGCACAATGCTGACTACATAATACACAAGTTGGTACAAAGCGACGTGTTTTATTCATTCCTTTGCTTTGCTTTGCTTGGTTTGGCTATGTCCTGATCGGAACAAAAGACGAGTAACTTTATATCTAGTATCTACTACGTGTAGTATTATATACTTTACCTCAAGAGTTTATGCGGTTAATCCATTTCATTGAGATTGAGAATTCCACAAAGTCCAAAGTCCATAGGCCTACCACCAACATCAACACAAAACTAAAGGTATTTCATATATAGTCTAGAATCTAGAATTTAGAATTTAGAATTTAGAATCAAGGGAGTATAAAAAAGGTCATTAGAATTCAAAAGGGAGAATCGTGAAAAGTTGACATCATGATTGGCATTGAATCCCACAAGAATGAAAACAAAACAAAGAAAAGATTTCCAAAATGAAAAGGAGAAAAAGGATTTAGGCTTTGACTTTAGTCAATTCAATTCAACTGAAAATTTTCAAATTTCAATATCCCCTTATCCCCTCTTTTCATTGTTCCTATACAATGTTACATAATCTTATCGTTAGACGTTGGCCAAACCTGCGCAAACATAGAGCTGAAAATGAAAATGAATAGAAGCTTTATATAAAAAGAAAAGAAATGAAGATGCACAAGCACAACTTACGGAGAGTTGAAGAAGCAGTAGTATCTAAAAGAAGGAAAACCTTGACTATGTAGATGTAAATGAAAATGAATGAAAGACATTGAGCTTTGAGCACACTCATAGTGAATAGTTTGACACATTCAGTCACATTATTCTGTTTGCCACTATGCACGGTGTACAATGTATAATATATTGTACAAAGGATGAGCGTACGTAACCTAGCTTGTTCCAACACATGGAGATATGCAGATAGATACACCGCTTTTTATTACCTAGAGAATAAATCTTCCAAACGCCCTCAACCCCTATTATCACAACCACAATCATATCACATCATATTTAAATAATATTCTCCTTTTTCTTCCTCTCATTTTCTGCATTCCTGAATCATACATAGATTTATGTACATGTGTAATAGTGTCGTGTATACTCTTCTCCAGTCTCCAGTCTCCAGCATCCAGCATTTGTCATTTGCTTTTTACCGGCAATGGTAACGGTAAAAGGCAAAGTGAATATGCTCAACGCTCAAGTGATCGACTGGATCCATCATTTCTCACTCTTTCACTCACTCACATTTCACTTTATTCTTTATTCTATTTTCCATTTTCCATCTCGTTTCTCGTTTCAATGCCAGAAGAAAGGGCATACACGCACACTTGCATTCTTCTCGGTTTGTACTTGGGAGTTCAGAGTTTGGAGATATGTGCAGGTTGAAAAATCACAAAATTTAATGACTCTCCTCCGGATTCATTCTGTGACAAGAGACAAGAGTCACCATGCCATTCCATACCAAACCATATTATGCCGTTGGTTGTTGGTCGTTGGTGAATACTGACTACTGACTACACATCCGCAGTCCATGTGACCGATGATGTGTAATTTAAGAGCTTTGAATTGTTAAAATATTAGTATAATAAAGAGTTATTTTTCAACCACTCACCGACCAAACCCGACTCCAAACTCCAAACTCCAAGCCACAGCCACAGCCACAAACAGAGAAAGAGTTCAAATACAAAGACTGTATGCATGAATTTCTATACTCTATACTCTATGATCTATACTCTATACTCCATACTCTTTACATTTGTACTATTCACTGTGCACTATGCACCATGAGATTAGATAAGTTGAAGAATAAATCGCAAATGTTTGGCAGTCATGGAAAGCTGTGATATTTCACCCATAGAAAATGGAGAACGGTACTTTAGAATCGCCCAGATTTCTATTCATTGAAACTCAAGATGATGAAAGGTCCTTTTCTCATCTCCATTCTCCGTTTCAGTTGTTCCGTCTTTCTGATTCTTCTGCTTCAGTCTCTGTTTCTGGCTTTGGTTCTGTCCTTCCTCGCCTATTTACATTGCCATCCTCCACATTTCATTTTCAAATTCATGTCCTTTCATTATTTCATTTCCACGAGTTTTCATCCAACAGCATTTCTGATCCTTTGCTTTGCTTTGGTTTGCTCCATATTCTTGTACGATAAAATACTAATAATAATAATAATAATACAAGAGGAATACACAAAATGAGCGAGAGCGAGAGAGAGACGCATCTTTGACTACTATTTTCAGTTAGAGGATCCACATACATGACAACATGACGATGAGGATGACGAGGACGAGAAGTTGTACTATGATGGTTAATAGTTGCCTGGTTGGCATGCTTACTTCTCCCTCTCTCTGTCTCTGTCTCTCGGTTCTATATTCTATATTTTATATTCTATACACTGGGCTCTATTGTACAATGAGCAATGTACATACAGATGAGCAAATGTAATCGAGAGAGACAGACACAAAAGGAGATGGTCCTCATGATGAATGTCTTGTACGATGTAGCCAATCATGACAATGCTAGCCCCTCTCTGTCATTTGTCAAACCGTCAAAATATTCGCTCCCAGCGGTAGTACAAGAAAGAAAGAAAGACATTCACAGAGACAGAGAGAGAGAGAGAGAGAAAGATCACAAGCAGGCTCTTCCTCCTTTTCCTTTTCTCATTCTCATTCACATTCAAAAACATGAAAAACCAAATCCAAATCCAAATCCAGGCAAAAGATCCAGACGAAAGGAGAAGAGAATAGACGAGAGAGGGAGAACTAAACCAAACCAAACCAGAACCAGTAACCAGAATACAAGAGAGAAGCATCAAAAACAGCAGCAGTAGTACTAGATACTAGACTAAACTAAAGTAATCAATAATATTCTTGCATGTATCATGTAGGAAGTCAGATTTTGTAGGAACCCTCCTTATATGCACTTGGTTCCTGGCTCTTCTTCCTTCACATTGTCAAACAGAAACCAAATGAATGAGAGCCTCAATTTCCTTTCATGCGGACGCATATCATGACGGGAAAAAATACAAACATTTTTTCATCTCCTTTTCACTCCATCATTATTATTATTATTATCATCATCAAAGTTCAACTCCTCATAGTCGTTTACACTGTCGTCATCCTCAAATTTTAAGAATTTACATTTTTCTCGTCTCTATTCAACATTTTGAATTCAATTTTTAGACCTCAACAGTCGCATCCAGACAACAGGAGAAGCCTATTCAAACATCAAGATTGTAAAATCACATGTGTACTCTAACATTTTTAGTAGAATATTTTATTGTGTTGTATTTTGCAGGCTTTTTCCATGTACATACTATAGTCCTCAACAACAAATAGAGGGAAAATCACTTCTGGAGTCTAGAGAATGGAGAATGAAGTTTCTGACCACCAAGAAAAGATTCAGAATTTTGACAGATCATTCAAAATGATCTTTCTACAAATATTTATTCACCATTTTGCTACTCCTAACTACTTACTGATTTGTACTGTAGCTGTGACAATATTAGCCAAAAGCCACGATGACTATAGAAATATAGTAAAAACATTAATAAATTATGCAGATGACTTTATATTGGAGATATTATTAAATATTCACATGCTGAGAAAAATTACAAAACTGAAACAAAAAATAATAGTACAATATGACTGGCATTGTTCTTATTTATGATTGCACATTACTCTGTGTTGTATGAAAATTGTCTGTTTTTTCTTGGGTACATCTACATGAAAATCAAGTCATATAGCATATATCACAAAACCAGATGCAGATAGACACTCTACACTCTACACTGTACAATACGTGTAATGTGTAATTGTATTTTCCCCTATACTGATGTTCCTTCCCTGTGAGTACTATTGTGTTGTATATCTTGAGTGTGTGGCCATCACAAATTGAGGCAAGCTGATGTAAATTGGGGACAGCTGAACAGAACAGAAGAGAAGAGAAGAGCACAGGACAAGGCAGCGGATGCACTCAATTAGATTTGCTCTGTTTTGCTCCATCGACAAAATGTTGAGGTTAATAAGGAATACACACGATATCATCATCTCATCTCATCTCCTCTCATGTCATTCCGGCACACATGCACATAACAACACATCAGCAATATGTATTCTAGATCCTAGATCCCAGATCCTAGTATCCTACAGAACTTCTTACAATTACAATATCATACATCCTACAGGCTACAGGCAGAAAAAAGGAAAAAAGAAAAAAAACCAACACATGATGCCCCAACCAACAGTCAACAGTCCACACAATGTACAATATTAACACTATTAAATCATACTCATTGTTTCTATTTATTAAGCTAAAGAGGAAATGTCAATTTTCAAATATTAGTTAAAATACATAAATGCTACATGATAATATTTCTAAATTTCTAGATTTATCAAAAAATTCCTCGTTTCTTTATTCAACATTCAACTAAAATTAGTTGTAGTTTAAATATTTGGTGTTCCGTGTTCCAAGCTCAACGATCAATACTCAATACTCGATAATAAAAGTACAAAAAAGGTAGCAGAACACAGAACAACACAACACAAGAATCAACAATGTGAATGTTTCCCTTCAAACCAGATTTAAGAGACCCCAACGCCACGTAGTTGTTCTTTCCTTCATTCATTCAGAGGAAAACAAGAGAGAGAACAACAATGGCTCAACAATTACATGCATCAATGACGCCATCCTTCCAAGTCCTTTGTACTTTGTACACAAGTTGTTATTCATTACTCTTTAATGGCAAGTCCGTTTTTGAGTTAAATAAACGTTAAATTATATAATTTGTTCATTTCTATACAAATATTATTTAAATATTAATGGCTAAAAATTAACTATCTAATGCTCTTGTTTTTATTTGTATTTGTAATTTGGTTCCGTTTGCAAACATGGGCAAATTGATAACATTGTCCAGGAAATTTAGAGATTTTTATTGTAAAGATGTGATTTCACTTGTATCATACGTTTCTGTGTGCATATCTCGTTGTAGCATATCAAGTATCAAGTATCAAGATTCCAGATTTCTGTACGTAATCACCATCAGAAAGATTTATTGTACAGAGTAATTATGTGTGGACATATCTTTGGATAACAAAAGATTTCATACGTACATGCTAAAAGCTATAAGCTACTAACACACGGTATTTCCTACTTTCTTACTTTACGGACTATCGTTAATCTGTACATATATTTCTAACATTTTTGGATTCTGGATTTAGAATCAAGTAGGTTGAGAATTGAGAGGCTAATAATGAAGAATTCAAGTGAATAGACTGAAAGACGAGGACGAGGAGGACGATGAAGAAGAAGTTGAAAAAGAAGGAGCCTTCCTTTTACTTCTTACTTGTTAGACTTGAAAAAATCTTCAAGTCAAATAGAAAATAGAAATCCATAGAGAAAAAAAGAAAGGGGAGAGCTCACACACCAGAGAGAGAGAGAGAGATTGAGCCTAGTGAAGGCATAGGAGAGTTTTGTTGGTTGGTTCCGTAGAATTGGATTGGATGACATTTTTAGCTCACCACACAGTCACAGTGGGATAAAGTTAACCTATAGAAATCTTGCACTTTGTGCCAATCCTGGAGATTTATGAGACTTTATCGATTGTGTTACACCAGGAGGAGAAAAAAATAATCATTCTTCCACCTCCATTCACTCAGATAAGGTCATGACGGAGATATCAATAATCGTCCACCATCCACCATCCAGCTCTGCAACAATTCTATTCCATTCCATCCCGTTCCAACCCCGCCAAAACCATATAGTCCATAGTCCATAGTCCTGGACGCTTTGATCTCTGGTTAACACTAAACTGAGTCGTCTGCCGTCAACAGGGCAAAAAAACTATACAATGGACAAAACAGGAGACACAACAATGCGACATTCGACCAATCATCTTAATCATCGAGTATGGAGTCATGATGGAATTTACAATTCAATGCACAATCTAAAATCTACAATCTTTCATACACTTGATTTCATATTTTAATCCACACCCAGCATTTATTCATGTTTCGATTTTGGGTTTTGACAGTCAAAGGAAAACTGTATTTTTTGAAACAGTCTAAATCCCTCACGGAAAATTCCATAGTTGGCAAATGATACTATACTGCTACAATAATAATAATAATAATCTAGCCTCAGCTGTACGGCTGATATGTACGTACAAATCCATGTTTGACACAACATATAATTAATAAATTCTTGGAATTCTATTCGCAGCTCATAATAATTAGGCTTTCTCTTCATCTCCCAATACCAACTTCACTTGTATGTGTCTCCGATAGTTTTGTACTACAAACTACCAACTAAAAACAAGTTAGACACGAGAGTTTCAAGGAACAATCCGGGATTGAGTTTGAGTTTGAGCTGGATTCGGAGTTGGAGTTGGACTTGGAATTGGAGCTAGGAAAAGTTTTCAAGTTCCAAGCATGTGTCAAACTCTTAGAATTCTTCGTCTCCTCACACTCCTTCTACTTTTACTTCTTGTTCTTCTTTCTGCGTCAAAAGAAACTTTGTTCCGCTTTCCTTGAACATCCGAGCATCCAAACATCCGAATACTTCCTGAGGAAAATCTATCTTACATCTTACATGGTATATCGACGAAACAGGAAAGAATTGAAGCCTACGTCAAAGCGACAAACATTTATCGCTCCTGTTACAACAAATGGACATCTTTGTCTTTTTACACTTACATCCTTACATCGTACATATTACTCTATAAGCTACTATGCTACTAGTACATTCAGACAAGAATGAACATTGAACATCGAGCAGAAATGAGAAAAACTGTATGTATATATATACATATTTGTGGCACACTTTCTCCATCAAAACAATTCCACATTACACCCGCTCTCCTCATTCCAAACCCCAAACTCTAGACTCTAGACTCCAAACAGAGCAGGAATATATATATTGTCATTCACTCTCAGTTTACCTCTAGTTTTATCTTTGTGCAGTGTGCAGTACCTGTACCAAAAGTTGCAGTCATCGAGTAAAATGGGTACTATTGCTAGGAAAAAAATTCATATTGTATGAACAATCTTACAACTTTATGGTACGGTGTGCGGTGTGGTCGTTGCCACAGAAAAAATGACATCAGCTGGCACTATGACATTATTACCTTGTGCAAGCTCTCTTTCTATCTTTCCATTCCTTTCTTTTTCAATCTTCTTCTCTCCTTCACATGTGTTTTGGCTCCCTTGGAAATCCAAAATCGAAAATCCAAACACAACTGTTGGTTTGTCCATATCAACATCCAGATCAGCTCTCAATCATAATCCTACATGTATTCCTCTACGTAATTAAATAAGGAATGTTTGTTCCAGTGCTAGTGGAAAAGTCAGATCATCCCTCTTCGGCTTTCTTCTATTTTCTATTTTCTATGTCTATCTTCTGTATCAATGTATTTTACATTATATACAAAGACTTGTTACATTTGGTTCCTAATGGATTTTAAAAATGGGTTCCAAATAAAAATAGAGCTGATAGTAAACAACGTCAAAAGGTCTACCATCCATCAATAGGCACAATGATGTGTCAACTATAGCTTTAAAACTAATAACGAAAGAGCTTTTGAATTATACATATCTACATATTATTGAGTATTGCTCAGTTGGTTCATGCCTGTGAAAAATGAAAATTTCATAAAATTTCCCTGGTAGTGCACAATGCACATAGAAAAAATTAATAATGTATCTACGCATTAGTATTTTTTGTTTTTGTATTTGGATTTGCCGGGTACACTTGCACATTTATGAGTAGGGAAAATATTCATGCACATGTGGATGAATGTGGGTTTGCTTTGAGAATTGAGAATTGAGAATTCTGTTTGGGTGTTTGTTATGAAATGGAGTGATATTGATACATTCTGTATTGTATCGCATGTCATGTATCGTGCATATGGCTTGGCTTGGCTTAGGACTTGGGACGACTAATATATTTTTATATGACGGGAGCGTCAAGTTGAGTCAGTTCTTGAGTCGATTCAAGAGTCAGTGAGAGAAATGCACAACAGAGGAAGAAATAAGACAGAGAGACAGAGAGAAACAGAGAGAGAGAGAAGAGGGCTAATATGATGGGAAGGTTACTCAAAGCGCAATATGATGTATGATGTATCACATGTCGCTCTTTTTATCCTACTTCTTCTCAGATATTGATAAAATAATAAGAGTGGGTCTCTCTCCCTCTCTCGTTTTCATTTTCGTATTCTCTTCAACTTCTAGCTCTCTAGCTCTCTAGCTCTCTAGCTTTCTAGTTTTCTAGTTTCTAGTTGTATTAGCTATCGTCTACTTCTTGTCTTTCTGCCGCCACCATGAGTAGTAATACTACTACTACTGCAAGTAGAAATTTTTGTTTCCAAACAGAGAACTTTGCTCGTACATCGTACATCGTACATACATACAAAATATACAGTACATTTCCTCTCGTCTTCTCTTCCTCTTGGTGTAATAATAACTAGAAAACTAGAAGAGTGGATGCCAGCAGCTCGTCTCTTCTCATTTTCTTCATCCTCGACGTTCCATATAGAATGTACACTGTACAATGTACAGTGTACATGTTGTAGTAGACTGCCACTTTGACTTCGACTTCCACTTGGACTTGAACTCATAATCATATTCTGTACACATTTATCTATAGACGGAAATGGAGAGACTTCAGCTTCAAGCTTCAAGAGAAAGAAAAGGAAACGAAACGGAACGGGAGAGAGAAAGACAGGCAGCCAGACAGACAGACAGACACATACAGAGAAGGAGAGCGGGAGAGAGTGAAAGAGAAAATCCAACTTGGAAAAGGAAAGCCGAAAACAATTTTCGAGCACGAACGAACAAGGAACAAGCGAGCTGGAGGAGGATTTCATTTTCAATTATGATTTTCCCCAAAAACTGTAGTAACACTACACTCAAATGGGAATCACATACAACATAGCAACAAGGAAAACTACCCGTACCCATTAATCCACATGTAACATGTACATAGAATATTGATATAGACACAAACACAGACACCGAGAAATACAAAAGACACATGCACAAAATATTTGTATGGATAAATAAATGAACATACTACAGAGAAAAACAACGAGTCAACTAACAAATACATACAAAATAAAATACAGAGTCAAAACAACCTCACTATACGTATTTTTATAAACGTACCCAAATTTATCTCTTGTTTCTTGTTTTCCGAGTTTATCCTATCTACGTCTTCATTCTTTATAAACATAAAAAACATGTCCAAGTTATCTAAAGAAAACTTGATCTAATGTGCTATAAAAGTTGCACAAGTTTTTGTACTAGATGTTATCCGAATTTTATCTCAATTCTACACTATATTACCACTAGTGTGCTTACGCCAGTACTCGAAATGTCGAAATGGAACTGACAAAAAGAAATAAAAGGAATTTAATAGAAATGAGAAACAAGTTGGGATAAGACGACCATCATCAAGAACATTTTCCACTTGTACCCCAAACAGTTTTAAAAATTCTATTTCATGTTCTGTTTCTCCATTTCCTTAGTTTTATATAAAGTATGAAGCAAAGCTTGTACAAGAAATGGTTTAATGGGTTTCATCAAGCACACGGCAATGAGAAATTCATAATTCATTCCATTTTTGCATCTTTTATTTATCACTACCTTCACCGAACCAATCCAAACCAACTAAACCCGTTCAATTCCATTTCTACTCTAGACTATAGACTCTACACTCTGGATAAGTAATCAAAGCTCAAAGCTCAAAGCTCAAAACAAGAGATAGGATAGAAAATGGGAAAATGAGTCTGATATGAGACTGATATGTCTTTCAAGATTATCTTTTCAACAATTTTTTCATCTTTCCCCCCATAATGAAAATAATAAAGAAATAATAAAGAGTTTATGAGAGATTTAGATGTCATGATGAGAATGATGAATCGATAAAAAGCACTACAATCTAGAATCTAAAATGTACAATAAATAAATCATAATGAAACTAACTGTGAATTGAATTAGATTTCGGGTGCTGGGATGCTCAGTTTCCCTTTGTTTTGTTTTTTTTTTGTTTTTTCATAAAAGTACCAAGTAATAATGATAAAATGAAATAAATAAATAAATAAGACGGGTGAGAATCTCTTGTAGACAGTAGACACTAGACAGAGGCTGATTCTCGTTGATGCAAACCTGTGCTGTGGATAGTACATACTTCACACTACACTCTACAAAAAACTTTGCATCACACACACACACGCGTGTGTGTTACAGCGAAAACATGTGTAGCAAGTAATGAGGACGAGATTTAGATCTAATGCTGTGAAATATGTTGCGTTTGATTAAATACTGGCAGAATCTCCGAGCTCATAGTATCTACAATCTGTACACATAGTATTTCACATGTAGTGGGTGAATGTGCATATTTGTCTACAGTCTACAGTATGTATGTGGTGTGTACAATATACTGGGTTGTTACACTTGGTAGGAATTGTAATAAAGAAGAACTCAAGCTGAGTGAGTGGTGAGAAGATATGGGATCAGAATAGAAAAGTCATTCAGTGTAAAGATCTTGATGGTGAAATCAAATCAAATCTCGGTTTGGTTTGGTTTAGATGTGTTCAGTCTTCAGTCTTCAGCTGACTCTTGCTCTCACTGTCTCTGCTTCGATTTTAGAATCTAGAATAAAGAAGAGAAATGAAGAGAGCGAGAGAGCGAGAACATGCGGAAAAATTTCCAAACTGCTCCACTGATAAGCTCCAACTAAATCTAAGATATGGATGAAGAAGGAGGAGGAGGTTGGATCACTTTGACTTTTGGTTTTCATCTTCTTTGGATCTTTCTCTTTTCTTTTCTTCTTGGTCTATCCAGCAAGGGAAGTGGAAGATGAAGAAAATAGTTGAAATCAATGTAACATGTGATAAGATGAAGCATCTGGCACCCCATCAGACACACGATCTACAATATCATGGCATCCAACATTCGACATTCAAAGTCGACATCATGTCGACTTTTCCTTCATAACATATCACATCAAATTAAACTACAGTCTCACTTTTGCACTCTTTTCTTTCTCATTCTTACTCTTCTGCTGGTTTCTGGTTTCTGGTTTTATCAGTAGAACACCAAACCCAAAATCAAAACCAACACCAACCGACGACTGACACTCCAAATATCAGAAGAACAAAGACGAAAGAAGTGCAGTTGAATTTTCTCAGTAATAGAACAGCACGGAACGATATGTTACAGACACTAGACACTAGACAGTAGACAGTAGCCAACACATTACACATCACACACATGTTCCACTTGATGTCTTTATTTGTAATAAGCAATCATGTAATATAATGTGGTGAATCAGGACATATCAGGACTATCTGCAGCTGTATAATAGGACTGGATACCGGATACCAAACATTTCATCTTTCAGTATTCTGACTCAAGTAAAGACTTTCAACTTTCATTCACAAAGATGTCCAGCAGTTTTAAATATTACCTTGTACTAATAATACTAACAATAATAGAAATACTTATGCTTTTCATTACACAAAAAACACTAGAGTTTTTATACTAAAAACTCAAAACGAGAAAATCTGTTCCTGTATTTTTATGTAGAGCAAAAAGATGGAGGATAAACAAAAGCAAAACAAACGGATTTAAATATTCTGTGTTCTATATTCTATGGTTCTATGGTTGAAAGGAGGATTAAGTTGCACATGGTTTATATTTATGGGTAACCTGTTTGCCGGTCCTTGTTAGAAACCGTTTAGCGTTTAGTGAGAAGTGAGAATAGAAAATATCGTCACGGCGTTTGTATGATTTTAAATTGCCTCATAGATCCATGATCCATGCACACTTGTACTTGTGTTTGTACATGAGAGTGTGTGTCTGTGCAATTTATGTATATCTTGTCCTTGTAAGTGGAGCTAGAGCTGGAACTGGAGCTAGAACTGGAACTAGGACTAAAAGTGGTGAAAGAAGTAGGAAGAAGGAAGTGGAAAGAGAAAGAGAGAGGAAGGTCGAGGATTCCACAAAAGTCGAGTGGGTTAGGTCGAACTTGACTCAAGTATTATATGGCGCAATAAAAATAACAATTTAGTAGGATATATGGGCCCGTTTAGACCCGTTAACGGCTTTCGTGGTCTTCCTTCCCCAAGCACGCTTTATGTAGGTGTAGGCTTCTCCAACAAGTCTTTTTACTCTCATACCACACACACACTCAAACACACACTCACAGGCATATCTATCCTATCTACAATATTATGCGCCTATATATTCCTTCAAAACACATAGCAAACTCATACATGTACATTGTTCATCTATCTACAAACCCGTTCCTTCAGTTTGGTTCCTCTTTCTTCTTCTTGTAGCCAAAACCAAAAACTCATTCATGTATACACAAGATGCGTTTGACTGTATCAATTGTATTACAACTCACTATCTTTCAACATATGTACATCTGGATTCTGGATTCTAGATTCTAGATTCTAGACTTGATCTCTCTCAATCTTTGAATTTATGTATCGTGTATGCTCTTTGGTATGTATTTTGTGCTCCCTTCCTCCTTTCCTCTGTCATTGTAGATTGTACACAAACTATTAAAATCACATTTCTCACATTCTCACCCAATAACTTTTCCTCTGTGGACTAAGTCCTGATTTCAACCTACAATAATTTATATCCTCTTGCTTTTTTCACAAAGTATCTGTGGTAAAGAGCCCAATTTTAGCCAGTGGATGTAAGAGCAGTTTACCAGCTGGCCGCAAGCGATGTAATGCTAAAGTATGCAATTTTATTCCACTAATAAAAAACAAATAATTCTTACCTTTACAAACAGCAAGCTGGAACCCGGAACCTGGAACCTCAAGCAGTTCTTTCCCAGAATCCAGAATCCAGTGGCGTAAATTTGCTGGTCCAAAAAGAGAAATAGTTCTAGCAGATTTTCTGTAAAACGTTAAGCATTTTGTTAAAAATCAACAAAAATCATTCCAAATACTAAATCCACGAAATACTAACGTCACATTTTAAAATAGTATTTTTACTCACCTCTAGCGTAGTATCTGGTATCACAGATTTTTTACAATGAACCATGGACAATGGACAACGCATTATGAAATTGAAATGATTCAGTACTCAGCATTTTCATGTACATAGAAATATACCTAGTGAGTTGTAACTTACTTGCCTGGAAATCGATGAAGAGAGCTAAGAGCTTTTGATAAGAAAACCTAGAAAAAATGCTTGATCAGCATGATGCACATGTGGAACATGGAACACGGCTGAAAATTGCATTCAGTGACTTTAAGGCTTTAATTTAAATGCAACGTCATTTGGCATTCGATATTCTTGGCTGCACAACTTGCACTATGATATATCTAGTTCATTTTTTGCCGGTTCCCTGTAATTTACATGATGACTGCAATGGTGTTTAATTTAATAAATTTTTTTAGTTTTGAGCTTTGAGTTTTGAGGCTATAATATAGCCAAAAGCCATGCACAAAAAGCCATTACTAGTTGTCATGGTAATAAATGAAGGAGTACTAATGCAGTTTGTAGTAGGTGTACTATAAAAAAACAAAACTAGGATGCCACGGACGGGTAAACTAATGTATACTTTGCGTTGGTGTTGATGTTCAGTGTTCAAGTGGGTAAGTATGGAATATGGAAACATAAAACATAAAACATGCAACGGAGTTATAGTCATGGCGCAATGGGTACCCAACGCTCAAGTGCTTAGCTAAGTTATAGGATCCGTGAGAAAGGTTCAAGCAGCTCAATTTAAATGCAATCAAATTCTCATTAAAGACCACCTCATCATGAGCCATCGGCATCAACATCAACATCAAGTGAGTGAAATGACGCCGCCTCAGAAAGAAGATGGAAGGGTTTACAAAATAAATACATAATACATGTGTCTTTGACACAACAGCTATCGTTATTGCAACCCCCATTCAAATACTAATGATATTATGTACTATGTACTAAAAAAGAAATAAAATGAGGAAAATAAAAAATACTAATACTAATCTCTGAGCAAGACAAAGCACAAACAAAACCAAGAAGAACTGCTCTGAATAAGTCTTTAGTTTTTAAACATTTATTTCCATTTACCTCATGTTCCATGCTCCATATTGTATTTCATGTTTCAGAAGTAGATAATCACAATTCCTCTAATGATTAGTTTTCTTTTGATCCAGTATCCACAGACTAAAATTTGAAAATCCCGGGAATCCGTCAAAATTCACCATCTACCGTGTTTAGGTAAGCGTAAACGTAAAATTGATGTGGAATCAATTTCAAAAATCCTGTAAATATGCTAAATCAATAATATAGATATGACTCTAGTAAAGGATGGAAGCATGCGCTTAGGTAATATTATATTATTATGATATTCATGCATACATTTTGCCCTTTGCCTTATTTGAGAGTTGGAGCCATGACCGAAAATGAATCAAGAATCTAGAATCTAGAGCCAAGGTTAAGAAACATGTCTATGCATTTGTGTATTACATATGTATGGGAAAATGGTTGTTTGAGGCATCGAGCATCAAGAGTCAAGAGCATTGGAAATTAGATCGGATGCCTTTATAATATAACACAATATAATATATAGTACAATGCAGTGTGCACAAGGTAGAAAGGTGAGTGAGTGAGCGAAGCACCTATCCGTATTCGTTCCTTCTTCGTTCATCTGTCTGACTTGGCTGTCTTGAGTCTTGAGTCTTGAGCCTTGAATCTTGAAGTAAGTAAGTAAGTGGATGAAATGACGTTTTTATGGATTGCATGCCACGCCAGCTATGAAAAATCACAGTTTTGACATGACGTTTTCTCTGCCCACAAGGTTTCCTTCACTCCATTCGACCAAACTCAAAGCTTCAAGCTCTCGGTCCCAAACTTCTCCAGCTCATTTCCGCCTATGAGAAAAAGTCTACAGTCTTCTTCTATACCTTTTTTTCCTTTTCGTTCCACTTTAACAAGGTCTAAAATCCAAAAGACTATTTTCTATTTTCTCTCCCTACGTCATCCATTTTTCATCATAATAATAACAGTTATTCTCCGAATTATAAATACGTATGCATTTCTTTGAAATTTTCGAAATCGCCGTCCAAACACAAATACAACGCCAAATCCAAATCCAAATCAACATCAACGTCATCACTTATCAACTATCATTTCTGATCATAGTTAAAACATGAAAACTAAATGTAAATAAATGCATGCCATTTTACATAAAATGTTGTACATTTGAAATTTGAAGCATAGCTTACATAATAATAATAATTATTATTACGCAGTTTTTGAGGATATGAAAATTCATGAATTTTTAGTTTTAAAAATGTGTAAATATTCTATTTTCTATTGTGTTTGGTATTTTGTATTTTGTGTTTTGTGTTTTCTATTTGGCATCGTCAGAACATAGGAAAGGCATGAAATAATCTAAAACCTTGGTTTAGTCGTTGCTCGTTCCTCGTTGCTTTTGCTTATGCTTTTATATTTTATATGTGGTTGTGGATTGTGGATATCTGTAGATATGTTGGGAATCAATTGAAAAGAAATCATATAATGGAATTCAATCCAATTTCATAGAATTGAATGGAGTTGAGAGTTTTCTGCTGTTGTGCTAGTTGTTCTCTCGCTTTTTGTATGTACATGAACATGAATCTGCTGTATGGTGAATGTGAGGCTGTATGTGTGTGCTTTTGAGTGTAGTTGGAGTTGGTAGTGGTGTTCATGAAGCGGAGAGAAAAGAGAGAGAAGACTTTTTAGACGTATAGGTTTTTCCCAATGGTTGAACGGAACTGAAGCAGAGATGAAAAAAGATGCTGTATCCAATCGAATTAGTTTTTCGGGGACACAAAAAGTGTATTACGGATAAAATATACGCAGAGGCAATAAACTACCATAACTCAAACGTCTATCTGTCAGGAACATAATGCTTCTAATCTATCTCGCAACCATCTCGCGTTCTCTCTTTCCTTCTCTCTCTCTCTCTCTTACTCGGATCTTTCCCATTTGATATCAAATAGAAAACTTTACTCTGCACTCTACACTCTGCACTATAGTGCTCTATGTATTTGTATTCACATTCGTTTTCACAATATACGGATATACGGATATCCAAAGATACATACTTTGCACTACTCCTTCCAGCACTATTCAAACTCCGTTTCCATAGGATTGGCACACTATCATTGTATAAGTGGAGGAAAGCAAGATACAAGTGTATCCACAATAATACAGTGAAAAATATCAGAGCTACCGGTAAATGGAAAAAAATGAAAAAATATAAATATACATACAATGTGAAACCAACATAACATAATGACAGTAATGGAAGAGCTAAGAGGAAAAAATCCGTCCTAGGCAAATTTACAAGCTTTTCCCGCTCCAAAATCCAGAACCTAGAATCTAGAATCCAGAATCCAAAAACTCTCTCTCTCTCGCTGTCTTCCTTCAGCTATCACTCTTGAAAATAAAAATGAGGAGAAAAGAAAGAAGGGGAAAAATCCTCCGTCTCTTGTAAACATAAATATGATTTTGAATATGAATGTTGTCATTTGTTTCCGTCCCCGTGCATGTGTCAAATTCAATTTGCCTCGTGATGATATAGAAAATAGCAAGGCAAAGTGAAAAGTGTCTCTACTGTCAACCGGCTCTCTTTCTTTCTCATACTCTTGCTCTTGCTTTTACTCTTACTATTAGTCTAGTCTGGAGCTGAAAATGGAAGTTGTGAAATATTAATTTTGAAAACGATCCTTAATTCTTGAGAGTGCGACAGATGTACATGTGTACAATCCATATAATATTATACATGCACATTGTGCAATGTACATGTACAGGATGGAGCGTAGAGAAAAAGGATAAAATAAAAACTGTGCATTTGGTTCAATAAATTCCATAGGATAAACAACTAATATTATTTTTAGATACATTTTCTAGTCTATATCTAAAACTAGTATAAAACCTAAAATGGAAGGTAAAAGAAACAAATTATAGCTCCAAAATCCAAATGATTTGCATTTTGATTATTATCATTCCACATAATATAATATTGTACAATGTACAAATAATACATGATGCATTTGGATATTATGTAATGTCTAGAGTTTAGATTCTGGATTCTAGAGTCTGGAGTTTCAAGTCTCGAGTGTATGTAGTTTGGAATCTGGTATCTGGAATTCGGAGTTTGGAATTTGGAATCTGGAACGTAGCAAAATTTGACTATAGAAAAGAAAACATGTCAGATGGTGTTCAGTGTTCAGCGTTCAGTCTTCAGAGTTTCAGAGTTTTGGAGTTTTGGAGTTGAGACTTGAGAGCTGAATGTTGGATGTTGGATGTTGGAAGTTTGACTAGAGAAACTCCAGTGGAATGAGAGGAATGGAGAATGGAGAATGGAGAAATAGCGGATGGAGGAGGAAGAAGACTACAGGGACGAAAGTGAAACTATTCAGACGTCAAGTTGAATGAGATGAGATTCCAAAAAAGCTCAGTTTCCAACAGCTTAAACTGAAACTCATAATGCATGCAAAGTATTGCCTGTCACTCTACTTCCACTTTCTACTCCTATAGTGTAGCAGAATTTTGCTCTCTCCTCTCATGTCTCTTCTCTTCTATTCTCTTCTTCCATGGCTTTGGCTTTAGCGTTTGCTTCTCAGCATAAATACACACATTTCCATAATTTTCATTCTATCCTGAGTCTTGAGTCAAAGTTAGGCTGAGACTTAGACCAAGACTCAAAGCTAGTTTTAGACTTGAAACATATTACAGAAATACAAAAGCAACCCTGGAACAGGAACATTGAACATGTACTGTGTGTATCTAGTATGTAGTATGTAGTTTGCTCAGTTTCTTTGACGCCTTAGCTCCTTCTATCTGTATCTGTATTCTTCAACCTATTCAAGTTCTCAGTTTCCCAGTTTCCCGGTTTCCTCTCTAATCAAATGCAAGTCTAGAGTCTAGAAGTCGAGCGAGGAAGAAAAAGGAAGGATGCTACATATTTGACAGTCAGGAAGGCAACTCAAAACTCTACCCGGCTCCGGCTTTAGCTTTGACTTTGACTTTGACTTTGGGTACAGTTTTATAATACAAATACCGAAATACAAACTAAGGAATACTTAAGGCTCGGCATGGATATTTTTGGATGGTTTGACTTGTCTGATACTTCTTGGTATATCTTGAAAGGGCTGTATTCTAAAATTCTAAGATTACCAGAAGTTATTACCAAAATATTAAGCATTATTCCCATCAAAACATAATTTTAAAATTTTGCGAGGTTAAAAAAATATTTAACCTCAAAGTTAGAATG
>JAQGBH010001414.1:0-32807 GCA_034698265.1 Sminthurinus aureus | reverse complement strand
GCCGTTTGGGCTCCGAGATATAGAATACAATTTCTAATGTATTTAGAATCAGAGTCAAAAGGTCTGGTCCCCGTTAACGACTTAAATTCTGATACACTATAAAAAATGCATGAGAAATTACCGGAAATGCTGATAATCATTTGAAACGATTTTTTTGCATAATAAACATCTTTTTTTGTCTGTCGCTCCTGGACTGCTTTCTTCATCCACAGATTCAAAGATCTGACAGGGGCGAGGAAAAGTTGCTGATGTTGTACATGTTTAAGTGATGTAAGTGCATTTAACTAATAGCTTAATTTCATGTACTCATATTATGATTTTTATCATTAGTATTGTTATTTACAAATTATTATTGTCAAACCAAAACACCCAAGGGGAAAGTTGTGTAACTACTTTATCTTCCGTCTCATACACTTGCCACCCCACCCCATCTACATACCGTGTATCACGAAATATTTACCCAGATTTTGACACGATATCATCTTAAATATAACAATGTTTTTTTAAATAGAGGAATTACAAATTTTCGATATAAATGTTAATGTAATTCCGCAGAGTCCTTACATTTCGTGATACACGCCATGAAAGAACATATACACAAGAAAATGTGAGAAATGTACGAAAATTCTAAAATTTCATGTTAAACTACATCTAAACTACATTTACTTGTTACATAAATACAAATTTCAGCAGATTACACAAAAACAAATAGGTAAGAAGGGACAAAAGTACAAAACAAAGGGCATATTATGATACAAATATTTTTGCATTCAAACAAAAGCCAAGAAATAGAGTGAGATGCTTCTACAATACAAAAAAAAAGATTGGAAAGTTTACTTTTTTTTCAGCTTCTGATTCTAATCATTTCCCCATCACCAAACGCCAAATGCACGTAAAAGTTGAAATACTAAATGTCAACATTCAACATATTAGTTTTAGTAAAATTTGAGATGTTTTTATAGTAATATAGACGAGCATTTACGATTTAAGAATGCAATGCTACAATGGCTCAGCTATTTTTAAATGAATAATCTTTGTTCTGTTACCGAGCAAGTTTATACTTTGTCCAAAATGGAAGGCAAAACATTGTGCATACATTATGTTTATTTTAAAGTATGCATCAACTACTACTCTAGTGTATTCTATGTATTATGTATTAACATGCTACACACACTATACACTTTTAACTGAAGTACTCTGTATTCTACTACAAAATTTAAATACCACCACCGTTAGCTGTTACCAGCCACAATCCACAATGCAAACAACTACAAATGATCATATCCGAAAGGAAAAAAATTACATGAAAGATGGAAATAACTTTAAAAATTCAGGCTGTTCATTCATTTAAGACGTTTTGAATATTATTATGTATTAGACCCCATTGTACTTAGGAATAAGAAAGAATTATCAAGTTGCCCCCCTCTCCCTTAAACCAACAGTAAATGTATTAAATTAATCAACTATTATAACTATACAACTATTAATTAGCTGAATCAAAATGTTCAAGATCAGAATATTTTACGTAATCGTCTTCCGGTCTTTATCTTTAAACAATGCATTGTATCCATTTAGATACAACGAAGAACGCAGCTGCACCACCTTTTGTAAGTAAACTATTATATACACCTGATAAAATTGTCGAGTAAAAAGCAATGAATCATCAAAAAACTTACGAAAAATCATACACATTAAACGATTTCTTAGCCCTAAAAAAGTTAAATGTGTTGTATGTGTATAACTTGTATTGTGTCATCAGGAGAACTCCCGATATCGCCATGTATCCCCCGCCACACCCACAAGAATAAGGATACACATAACGATTCTGTATTACCTCTGCACCGTTGCTGTACTTTTGCACAATTCCATGTTTTAGAGGTTTTGTAAGAATAAACTGAAAATGCTCACCGTTTAAATTTTGTGTAATGTGCATAGTGCATACTTCAATGAAAGCTATATGGATGTAAAAAATGAAATGTTCCATTTTCTACTTCTAGATTGTATGACTAAACATTTTATATTCATGAATCCTAAACCCAATATCTACAACAAAGCAAATGTCAAATCAATTTCTTTCTAATTGAATCATAGTGTAATTAACGCAAACGAAAAAAAATACGTCTAAGACATGACTATGGCCATTATTTAAGATGTTGAAAATATGCAATACGTGTAATACAAAACATCATATTATATGAACTGATGTAAAATATGAAAGATGGAAATAAATTTGGTAAATTCAGGTACATATATATACTATTCATTCATTTAAGACGCTTTGAATATTATTTTTTATTATACGCCGTTATACTCATCATAAAATTATATTATACTTTACGAAGTATATTGATAGGAGTTATGTAATCTTTAACAAAATTAGCGTTGATATATAATTATTCACTTACGGTGTATACAATGATCAGTTACTTTAAAATAATTATATTTTATCTTTTACATATGTTTTTCGCTTTCTTTCTTACTCAAGTTTTAGTACAAGACAAAAGTTATATAGATGTAGATTAGAAAATTCTAATGTCACTTTTGTCACTAGGTATATTTTTATACAATTGTATGATAGAAATACTTTGTAAAACGTTTTATTTTAGTGTATAGTCATAATAATATATTATTATGTATAGCTAATGAACTATTTTTTAGTGTAAGAAAATTCAGATTCTTCTTTTTATGCTATACATTCCATATATATATTTATACACTAAATATGGACGTATTTAATTAAGGATTAACAGGGAAAAATACATTTATACGTTATAGGTGAATATTGTTACATATATATCTCTCTGGTAATATATTCTACCTACTTTATAGTTCACTTGAACAACTGTGTATCATACTTCAAATATATATACATATGTGTATAATATATATATATTCAAAAAGGGCTGTTGTTAAAAGTTTTAAAGCCATTGTTATTCATCTTTAGTACAGGTAATATAATGCACATTGTACATCTAAAGAATATTTCCCTCAGTTGTATATAATATATATAATGTTTTCCATTTCACAATTTTCATTGGTACGGATTTATTGTGCACGTATGTGGGTATGAAAAAATGCTTAAAACTGAAGAAGAGTAAAAAAAAATGTACATCTATCATGTAGTTTAGTTAAAGGCAAAAAAACTTGGTTCAACACGTCTATTGTAGAGTATCTTTAGACACATGATAATTATTATATAATATTATTATTAGCAACTTATAAAGTTATTCTAAAAGGAAAATAATAATCAGAAGTGTCATGATGATTTCTGTATTTCTTTATGTTGATAGGTATATTATACGATATACATGAATGAAGCATTTCATCTATGAATAAAGTGCACAACGTTCCATACATTTTCGCCCATTTTAGCATTACACGAGAGAGAAGACTTGTTCTAATTTTCAAGTGTTTGACAAGTGTATAATAAAATTATTTATGCTAACTCTCGTTTTATGTTAGCTATTTCCTATTTGTAACTTATATTCCGTAACGTTTAACATAACTTATAAAGTAATAGTTGTATATTGCATAATTCTATAGTATTATACGTTTTTGCTTTATTATTTGATAAACTTATTTCCACATAAAGGTAATAATTGTTATTTTTCTTTTTGGTATCGTCATCAACCGACAAATCAAGTTGTGCACCATCAAAATATACATTAAACTTTTATACATAACATGTATAAATTTTATCATACCGTGAATCATAGTAAGGATAACTTAATGTACGTCAGTTATTAACTAATGTCAATCAAATCACGTTTCCGTCATTACAATTTTTTCTGTAACGACAAATCTAAATAATAACATTCTCTTATTATACCCCCAAAGTCTTAATAAATTGCGGCACATAATATGTTCCCCCCCAAAAAGCACAAATATTACAAAACAGACCAAACTACATAAAATAGAACAAGTATCCTAAAAAATATATACAATTTACCGCATGATTTTCTGTTCTCATTTACGCTCTACCATGCTTTTGCATGAAAAAACATTGCACATTGTTATAATTTATACTTACAACAATAATAATTACACTTAAATGACTTGAAAAATAATATAAAAAATACTAGTAATAATGTAATACAAAGGTATCAACATTTTATATTCTTGATGAAAAGGGTTAAAAAACAAGTTCATGTTGAATTATAAGATTTGCAAAAAAAAAAAAAACAGTTGTTCTGAAACTTGCCAAAACATTAATGAAAAATGTTGGTACAATTTAAAGGAAGACGAACCGAAAAAAACAAACATTATTATATGTTGTACATATAATAATAAAAGGATAAAGCTTAGAAAAGAGAGAAAGGTACATTTTTATGGGACACGGAAAGTTGTAGAGAGAAATGTTTTTTCGGCATGCAGAATAAAGTAATCATCTATTTTTGAGTTTAGGGAAATTCAAGAATCTAAATAAATTTAAAAAATCAGTATAATGAAAATTTGCACAAGATGTAAACATTGTCTCAAAAACGCAAAACTACAAAGTTACAACTGAATGCAGCTCAAGTCTTTGGACAACAAATGTAATAGGAAAAGGGTACATTTTCAAGACATACAGAGATAAAACTGAAGAAGAAATGAACATGTAAATATTATAACATTATAATCAGTTGATTAGTTCCAGGATTCTACAAGGTTAAATGAAACTTTGGACACAAAACCTAAACATGCACAGTCAACATCGAAAAACGACTAATTGTATTGGAAGTCAGATATAAGGTGACATAATGACACACTGTATATAATGACACACTGTATATAATTACTGCAACTTTGTTATAATAAATGTCCAACTGGTTAAATGATCAACAAAACAAAAAAAACAAAACAAAACAAACTCAACAAACAAAATTCATGTGTAACAACTAATATATATCTATAAATATGTACAAGTATGTTGATTAATGATACTTAAATATAATTTTCGCATTTGCACTTTCAAAAAAGAAGTTAAATGACTACATTATAACTTCTTTTTATTTTAATGTAAAACATTCCAATGAATAGCACTACAAATTATATTGCCCCCTTTTCCTTGCCTTTGGATTATTAGCACAAAAACGCTTCTATAATTTACAAAAACAAACCCCTTTTATGTTTCGAGTTTTGATTAGAATTGCAAGTATCCTTAACAGCAAAGCCGTACAATAGCTAAAACTTAAATAAAACCATACTAAAACTACTCTACAAGCTTTCAATCTAAACCATTGCCAAAACCTTTTCACTCGACTATACAAAATTGACTTGTGTTGCGTATAATTTCTAAAAATATGTACGGAACTCTAGATTATTGAATGGAATTGAATCGAATTCTGTCGTAAGTAAAGCATGTAGTTCATTTGAACCCAGACAATGATTTCCTGGAAACATTATTTTACCTACATATATAATTGGAAACGAATACAAGGAACATATATGTATAATATTTCTTCGGGTAGATTATTCAGTATAACTATAATATAAGAAAACTCTAGACACGGGTAATTTACACAAATTAATATATTAAAGCAATGATTGTTAAAATTTTAGCACAAACAATATATATATATATATTAACCAAATTTATAAATATATACACGGAGTAAGATGCGATTTTTTTTGGAACATAAAATAAGTTTACAATGCTGACACAATCTAGAATTATGTCAGGAATTATTACTATACAAGAGGTTTTAAAAATATTGTTATTTTGTTAATACGTTATCAACTTTGACAGAATTAAAGCTGTGTGGTTTAGAAATACATTCATTCTTCAAGACTACTCACTGCCTATTCCAAATCCCAAACATATAACTCATAATTTACCCATTTCAAATTTTTCCTCATCTTACACATACGTTTAAAGTACGATTAAATACGCGTAAATATTAAATAGTCTCTTGATTATATAAAATGATTGACGCTAAATATTTGGTTTCATCTTTTGACTTACACTTTACTTTCTCATGCTTGATTCACTTTCTTTCTTTCTTTCTTTCTTTCCACTTTCACTTTTGTTATTTCACCATTCCCCTTGTGTAAAATACTTTTGTAACTTTATTGTGTAAATATATGTATGTACCACTCATAATTTTGAAGTCTAGTTCATATATAATCATTATTATATAATAAGTATGTGTTTTACAATTAAACAAGGTACTTGTCTTAATTTCTTTTCTTTTTTAACAATCTTGTATAGTTACTTGATTTAGTATATATCTTTATATTATAATATATTATACTATATTTTTTCATGATTCGTAAGAAAGCAATTCATAAGACAATGTATTGGTGTATTTTATAGTCTTAGTACATAAGGCAAATACCATATTAATTATTAACTATATTAGTGGTCGCCTATTAAATATTAAATACAAATCAATTCAAATATCATTTATATACTAACAAATAAGAAGAATCACTTTTATGTGCTTGTACATTATTTCTTCACATACTACAACAACAAAATAAATGAATAAGAAGACAGACTTGTGGGAGGATCTACCAATTTTGCACATGATGGTGCCAAAAAATCCATGATTAGTTCATTACAATAACTATTAGAATCGAAAGAAACCAAACTTAGTAGACTAATGTTTCCCATCTAATGACTAAAAAAAAATTACAAGCCATAGCATACGTCCTGGATGTCATTTAGTCATTTCTTAAGATCATAATATAGTTTGTTACAGGTTATTAATGCTTGGACAATATAATACATAATAAAATTATGTAGTGTACATCGAAAAATTACTACATAATATTCTTTTCGTAACGACGAATAACAAGATCAATAAAAACTAAATACTAGAAAACTATAAACCAATAGACTATTTATATACATTTACATTCTAGAATACGTAAATATTGTACGTATAGTTAGTTTGTTATCTTTTTTTCCTTCTACACTTTTCTCTAAAATAATAGTACACAAACAAGGTACTGTATCACACTGGACTCAACCAACAATCATATATGTATATGCATATATTTATATATACATATGTCGTTGGAGCCCTTTTTAAAACGGCCATAGTTCATGTTCAAGACTTTGACTTTGACCGTTTTGAAAAGATCATCCACGAGATATGAATAAAATTGACTTTAAGGTCTTACGTATCATTACCATTAACTTAATGCATTGTATAGAAGTAATAGTTAGTGGTAAAATTATATATTAGCGACATTATACTATTACAATATTATTCATAATTAGTTTTTGGATAATCGACAAGAATTGAGAAAAATAAAAACACCATACACCACATAATCAATCTCGAAGGGGGAAATAAATGGAATTGCTTTTAAAAAACGCATCATGTAATTTTTTTGGGGGGTTTTCTTCCTTTTTTCATCTCGTAGTTTGTAGTGTTCTATTCGAACACAAAGTAGAGTCTTTGTCTTTTCATAATAATAATGATAACAAGAATAATAAAGCTTACTCTCTGCTATCTTCTAGATCAGTAATTTCATCGAATGAAACGGTACGGAAGTAATTTATACTTTGTATCTCATTTAAATACATGTAAAAGTTAAACCCTTTGGTGGTCTTGTCAAAATCGATTTTACACTACTGTAAACTACTCTTACCCAAAATGTATAATAATACATATGACTACTGTTCTTTATACTTCTAGAATATTTTTTTATCTCATTATTTTTTTCAAAAAAAATTTGTATTCCTATTATATTTTATCAATGATTATTTCTTCTACTTCTTTTTTTCTGTTTTTTGTATATCTGTACTCTGTATGTGAGCAATGTAAAAGTAAATACATTTGATGTAAAGCTTCTCATAAATCGACTCCAAGTTAAGTCATCGGGTATACATGACTTGAACCGGTTCAAAGTTTCGACTTTGTTTGACTATTTGACTCCGATTTGAAGTAACCACAAACAACGTAAAACTTTCAAAAAACATATATCTTGTTTTTTTTATTTAAAATTCAAAGGTATTTGACTATTTAAACTAAAGGGCTGACGATAAATTGTGATATGAGTGGTGGTTTTTTGAGCTATGATCCCTGTTGTCGTATGGTTTACAACAATCAAAAGTAATTAATATTACTATTTTAACTATCATGGATTTGAATACCAATCCAATATCTGCAAGAATTGGTAAATAAACCAACAACTGTTAAAAAATTGTTGCTTTGGCAGACTACAAGGTCAATGAATGAAGCATATAATTATGAGGATCAGAATATTATTATCAATTATGATTCACCTCCCTACTAGCACAATGACGTCTTTTTGATGTGCAGAACTGGTCAGTTGTCGCGTCCTAAACACGTCACATTTTCTGGGTAATGTAATGGGACGATGATGCCTTTTTATTGACGTCAAAAAGACGACTTACACGACGACCAGTTTTACACGAGTTTTAGACCACTTTTATCACAAAATATCATCACCAATACTCATCAAATATATTATAGTGCTGTAATGCCACATCTTCTAGGGTAAAATTTTAACCTACTAAAAATTCTTTTAACAAATGTTGCTTTCGTGTTAATATAATGTAGTAATAGTAATCTTGTGTAGTAGTTAATGTAATGTTGTTATTAAATCTTTCGATTTATAAGCATAAAATTCAGTTAATTACCTTATTACAGAAGATTTACGTTGCATGCACTTATTTGAAATCCGAGTCAAATTGTCAAACAAAGTCAAGTCGTTTGAATTTGAAAGGTGAATCGTTTCAAATCAGTACAGATTCATTAGAACAAACGTATTTAAAGCCAAGTCACAGAGTCGTGAGAAGCTATTATGTGGTGAATCAAAAAGATGATATGCACACTACAAACTATTTGATCAGTGAGTAGTTGAAAATACATAATACAGATTACATGACAAATACTACAAATTCGTATTTTACTACGCATCATGGCGTCATGTTGCTCAGTAAAATACTAGCTTGTAACATAGTGTTGGTATATCATACTGTTATATCATATCATCTCACTCATCATGTACTACTAAAATTGTCTCATTCCACCAACAATGTAAATTAATAAGACCTTCATATATGCAAAATGGTTATCGTATGTAGATAAAAACTTAAATATTACAGTATATTTTTAGAAGTTGTAGTAGTTTTCCTAATAATAGTAGTAGCAGCAGCAGTAATAGTTGTATGTTGTATAGAAGTGTAGAAGTATTAAAGATCAAAAGTGGTTTTGAGTCGTCCTGAGAATTTGCTCTGTAGACTATTTATAATCTCCTACTGAGGCAGCGGAAATTAGGCTGTGTAGTGTACTTGCAGCAGAATTACTTTTACTATTAAGGTTTGTAGGGCCAGAAGAATTGCTGTTGCTTGTTAGGGCTGGGAATACGGGAGTTGCTGAGATTGAGGATGATGAAGATTGTGGTACTTTTTGTGTCGCTTTCCCATGTTTCACTCTTACCTAAATGATAGACAAAGACGAATAATGTAAACTATGGTCGAAGGCATAAAATATACTACATAATGTAATAGTTTGTAAATGGGAAACTTACATGGGCGTTCAAATTATCACTCCGCGTGTAGACGCATGGACAATATGGGCAGGAGTAAGTGCCTATGAAACATATGAGTGATTTACCAGTTAGTATCAGCATTTACAGTTTTTGCATAAAAAATGGAATGTCATATGCATAGAAATAGTTTGCAAGGGAAATTGACATTTTCCACTGATTTATTAAATTAGAACAATTTAATGGTTTTACCCTACCTGGCATGTGAACAAATCTGTGCTTCCTTCCTCTAACCAGTTTTCCGCATAATTTACATCGTTTTAAATGTGGCGATCCTTTGACCTTCTCGAAAATTGATCCATATATCCGTCCTGCAAATCAACAATAACCCGGCCATGTCCTCAGAATACAGTAATACATATTACATACATATATAATGGTAAAAACTATGAATGAAAGTGAAATTGTAGCATTGCAGGTTATCCAGCTCAATCAATCAAACAACTATTAATCATACATTAACACACGTACACACAAAAAAAATCAAGAAGTACATAATTTATTACTTGACGCATCATGTTGTCATTAATTATCTACTAGAAAATGACAAAAATCCAGCATACAGAAAAGAAAACTAACGTGCAAAAGATCTATCTAAGTACTACATAGTATTTTAATAAATACCGACAATATGTAATGTTATGATATATTATACGGTTAGTGTTATAATATTAGGCGTGAGGACAAAACGTGAATGTACTTGGAAAATAAAAGGTGTTGGGTTTGTAACCATAAATATTCATACCAATGGTTAAATAAATGTGGTTTTTGCGAAATTATCTGCAAAACTTTGATAACCTATGTCACAGCCTTGAATCTCCTCGCAAAGCCCAAAAATAATACAAAAATAACAAAAAATCATAAAAAAGTAATTTACTTGTCCTTTGCTACAAGTTTTTGTACTTTAAAAACCCAACAAATTTGAATACTTAAGTACATTCGCAGGTTGTCCCCAGACCCAAGTACATGGATATGATATGATGTACATGTTATGATATATATGACATTATATACAAAATAATGCCTGGATAAGTTTACATGACAAAGGAACCTTTCGCTCAATTTTCTATCTACATGATGAAAACCGTAGAGCTGCTCTGAAATTTTCTTACCAAAATCCGTTAATTTAGCCTCAGCAGTGTGCCGTGTACTGAAAACTAGGAATAAAGTGCGTGTTCAATCGAATACGCATCTCAAACGTATATAAAATAGTACCTGTTTAATTCCGCAAAGTCTTAGTGACGGTGCCTTATATATGTAAGAAGTCACAAAGACTAGGCGGAATTGAACAGGTACTATTGTAAATACTTTTGGAACACGTTTATAAATTGTTATGTAATAGTAAACCTAAATACGAAGCTTCAAAGTAATATGTTGAGTTTATGCATAATTTATGATAAAGTGAATGTATAACTAAATAGGAATGAAAGTTTAGAAATGGTCATTGTAGTGAAATGCGAAGCATAATGTGAAAGAATGTGCGATTGAGATGCAGAGGACATTCTTTAGCATTGTGCTCCGCATTTCACTACGATGACCATTTCTAAACTTTCTTTCCCATAAATTAATGTGTAGTACCGTGCAATGTCATGAAAACGTATTCATCTAGACATCGCTATCTTAGACATAGTAAACTGAAACTTCTAACTAGAATGGCATTCGCATCAAGAGCATCTACTAATGAACGGTTGTATTGTACTTAAATCAAATCTATTCATTTTACACACACATACACACATATGTATACTAAGTTATGCGTTCAAGTTTAGATACCTACATAATCTCCACATTTGCGTATTGGTCAGGCGCAAGAGCTCATACAGACAGTAGTCAAATTTTCAGCAGCAAAATGAAAATGTTGTCAAGTGATTAGAACGTAATAGGGTTAATGCATGGTAGCAGTATGTAGCACACTATAGACATAACATATAACATGATACAACAAAACAATCTCAGATTAGCCTAATAATACGTAATAGAGGTAATTTTTAATCCCACTCTATTTACAACGACTAATAGTCGTCTGCTCGAATCTATACTTGTTTCCGTGTCCTTTTTCTATTGAAATCGTCTCAAAACAACAGTCTTCAAAGAATATATATGACGATGCGCACCCACTTAAATATAGATGTTGTAAGCAACCATGTTAAATTTGGGCTTCGGTGAAGACATTTAAGGTTGAAAATAAACAGAGTAACAGTCAAGATACTCTCGTTCCATAAAATATCTGAGCTTTTTTTATTCCGAGAAGTCGTAGAAAACACTTGTTTTCCGTGCAGGGTCTGTTTTCTACGTTAATTTTGGATGCTTACTTACACCATCGACATCTTTAGTGTAAAAAATAGAGCTTACAAGTAAAACAAGTGTTCTTTGCGACTTCTCGGAATAAACAAAGTTCAGATATTTTATGGAACGGAAGTATATCATATATGTTTGCAGCACTTAGATAGAATGTATATAGCTTCTTATTTATTCAGTTCAGTGGATGGGTTTCTTTATGATATATATTGTACAGGCAATAGACTGGTATTTACGGCCGCAACCAAATATAAATATATACATATATGTTGTTTAAGAGAAGTTTACGATTAAACATTGTAAAATACTTTGATACTTTCACCATAAATTTAGACTTATAATTCATTATTGTATATAACAAGTAAAGAACATTCTTGAATTATGCTAAACATAATATTTTTGAGCTACAATATAGATAGTCTTCTTTACTCATTTTCCTACGAGCTATGGAACAGAAAAATAATTAGTTCTTTCTGATATTAAGGGTCTGTGCATTGCACATTGCTCATTTTATTAGTAATAAATATTAGATAATCTCGTATGTTCCCATAACTCTCACAAATACGTAACGTATACTAGCATGTGAAATGTGCAGCTATACACATTCGTAGCATTGGACAGTTTTGAGAAAACTAACTACGACTTTATAAGTGATAACAATATAGTTATTCTGAATGGCATAAAATAAAATTGTCCATTTATCATACTTGTAATTGACTAAACCTTATCTGATTGATCAATAGCAATAGTGTATATTTTATATTAATACTAAATAAACTTAAATAGTAACAACTTTGACACTTTTATGGACCGCGTTTGTAGCTATAGTATTCTGTAGAACCTAATGTTGGTATGCCTGGGGCAAAACATGAAATATTGAATAATGCCTTTTCAGTGCGTAATACAACCTTGGTTATCTAGATTAAGTGATTTATCGAGTTTCTATTCTATCACTATTAAAGATATACTAAACATCACTAGTTTGTTAGTTCACTTTAGTCTATAGTTGGTAAATAATCATTTAGTGTTTCATCTTCTCAGTTTTACAACTATAGACAAACTAATCAAAAGCACAAAGTATTCGTCTTTTTTCTAGACACTGTAGCATAGAGGCATATTATACTTTTAAGGATAAATATAGCAAATTTATACCATTAAACAATTATTTTATACAACTGGTTCAATTTTATGATAGACTTTTAAATGATTTTTCAATGTTGATTCTCTTGGATATTCATGGCCACAAATGAAACATGCAAATTTGAAATTACTACTAGTATTAGTATGTTGATGGCCAAGACTAGTACTACTACTATGATGATGTGGATGACTACTTCGAGAAACTGAAATATCTCCGGGTACTATAGTTTTTAATCTATTTAGCGTCATAGTATTGGTGTTACTGCTAGAGCTGCTACTACTAATGCTAATACTACTAAAATTGGAATTGTTGATTTGGTTGTTTCCTCGGTCCCGAAATCCAATACCAATTCCATGAACAACATTAAGCTCGGAAGATGGTCTTGTAATGATACTTGCACCAATAGTTCGCAGGGTTACAGCTGCCTTTGCTCCAATCATTGACAAATCAGCAGGAGCATTTGAATCAGAGTTATCTGAAAGTACATCCACTTCTTTGTCTTTGGTAATGTTAGTGTTTACCACCTCAGATTCTGATGAAGATGGTAACTGTTCAGGACTCGGAGGATCATGTCCCACTGACAGTGAAAGTGATAATGGTAATGGTAACGGAATAGATGACGATGACTCTTCTTCATCTTCTGGCATGGTTGCAATCGATTGAGAAATTTCAGTGCTTTGTTTCTGCTCACTAGCCCTCGGAGAGCGTATTATCACTGACTTTGACCTTTGTGCGCCAACTGCAACCAACCCAAACACAATAATCAACGTCTGTTTCTTTTCCACTAACTTGAACGAGTATACCGTGTGTATATGTGTGTTATGCCATATTATAAGCTTTATAACCTTTCTTTTTTGCTCATTTTTTTTTAAATTTACGATATTCCTCTAGAATGCGCTTTAATACGCTTTAGAGGTCACTTAATGCAGACGTCTCTCCTATGAAATGCCTAAGGTACTTTGTTAAGGTAATTATACAATACTTGTACAATGAAAGTACGATGGAATGATACAAAGCTCAAAATGTGAGTATACATCTTTTATGCTCATATATTATGATGCTCATTATTTTTCCTTAAATTTGTAAGGAAAAACCTTAAAATACCGATAGTACCGGAATCAGCTTTTTTCAAACGAAAATCTGTTACTCCACCGAGGGGGCAAAAATAAACCTTTTTGGAACAAATTATCTTATTTTGACGAGGATACCAAAATAATCGTTTTTGAACTAACATATAACTTATTTTGTAGATAGTTCCGAATGAGCTATTTCCGAACCAGATTATCTTATTTTGACGAGGGTACCAAAATAAAACATTTTTGAGCGACATTCATTTAGTTTGACGATAGTGCCGGAATAAACCTATTTTGAACGAAAATTTCTTAGTTTGAGGATCTGAACAAAAAAGTCATTTTGAACGAAATCTCTTTAATTGACTAGTTGAATTTTAAGGGATGTTAGGCCAACAATTACCTGCTTTGCAGGTTAAAAATGCCTTAATTTGTTGAATCGCCCCCATTCCCCTCGTTTTAATCAATTTAGTAGTTTAATCTATTTCTGGGCCAAAATTAATTATTGTTTACCAAGCAAACGCTAAAGTAAGAGATGTATCTGGCTGGTTTAAGCTTTATTTGGGCCCCCTGTGTGTTTTCGGAGTACTATACGAATTTCATTTCTAAAATGAGAAGTTAGGAATTTTGATTCGGACTTGTATGCATTTAAAAGATTCCATTAACACCCTTAGTTTTGAAATACTTTTATCCTTCAAATCCACCGTTGTTTATCATGCAGTACTGAAGGTGCTTTCCCTGTCATTTGCTTAGTAAAATATAAGTTACAAAAAGACCTAAGACCAGTAATTTCTACTTTCCACCAATGCCGAAACCCTAGAACCCTAACAACATTTTGTATTTTCTTTATAATGTGACGTGAAATTCCCTATGGATGTTTTCTGTACTTTTAATGTAGTTTTTTACTAGGTTATTTTCATAAAGTGTTTATCAGAAGAACGTAGTAGTGAATAGTAAATGAATAAAAGAAGAGAAACATCTCAGTAAGAAATAGTAAAATAGTAAAAATGCATTTCGGAAAAAGTTATCCTTCTCAGTCACTAAACATACCATGTTGTATTCGAGTACAGCATATGAAATATTGTACACAAGTAAAAAAGCCCATCGAAGGAGGGGGGAAAAGAACTATAAAATCCGTATTCGATAAGTCAAAAATCTGCAAAACATTTACATTGTATACAGCAGCCCGAATAATAGCATTTTCTCTTAGCCCGAATAATAGCTATTTCTCTTAGCCAGAGTAATAGCTATTTCTCTTAGCCAGAGTAATAGTTATTTATCTTAGCCCAAATACCAGCTAGAAAGGGACATACGCCTAATGACACCATCGGATACGGATTTTATAGGAGCTGGATATATACAACATGAATACTTACGAAAGGGGAGATTTTAAACCAAAAAAATAAAAGAAATAACGATTCCACACGAAATATAAATAAAACATATTAATACTAAATAAAACGTTAATACTAAATATAGAAAACTTCAGGTGGTAATATATTAACGTGAAAGATAAATGATGACGACAGGACATTGCAAAAAAGAAAGATGGCAAGTTGCAACACAAACAAACTGTGTATATCTATTAAGAACATAGTGTAAAATGTAAGTTTCTTACCGTCTTGAATCTCTAATCCATCTGCATTAGAATGTGAACCATGTTGATCCCCAGAATCACCAGCATCTCCTTTATCATCGTCGCTAGATTTTTCCTATATAAATGAAAGAAAGAAAGAAATTACGAGATGAGTATTTATAAGAAATATCATTTCATCCTATCACTTCAAGCTTCAAGATTTGGGTCAACCAAATTTTTCTAAAATTGAATGCAATATCCAAGATAAACATTTTAATTAGTTCTTACAAGTAACGAGGCAGGATGTGGATAGTAACCAATCGTGTATCTACTGTCGTTAAAATCTGCAATAGTAATACCAATAACAAAAAAAAGTTTGAAAAAAAAGACTTTACTTTCTTTATGCCCCAATATAATATTTAATATTCGTAGTTCAACTCTTAAAAAAATGTTACTGTTATTTTTTCTTTCTCCAAAGCTTTGAAATAGAAAAAACACAACTATACGGAAAACTAATTAAAAAATTACCGTCATCATCATCATCATCGTCTTCAGCTTCCATTTTGACATTAATATTATTTGGGTCACTTAGATCATAGTCATTGTCATCCTTTGATGAGGCTGTTTCCATTAATGTATTGTGTAGGAAAGATGAAGGATCAATGATTGAGGGAGGGGAATCATTTGAACTCACTAATGCAGACTTTGGTTGTTTTCCAATTGAAATTAAGGCAGGTGGTGGAGGTCTAGCAGATCCTGCAGAGATAGTCACTACTTCAGTACTAATACGTCCTCCTGAGGTCCCCGAGTGTTCTGACTTGTCCTATTGAAATTTTTACAATTAGCCAAGAAAGATATTATATTATACAATTAAAATTGAAGCAGTTTTTGTATTTCATATAATAAATAAATAAATAACATTAAAGTTTTCAACTGTACATACCTGATGATGATTTGAAAGAAGCGGATCTACATCATCATTACTACTAGTTGAAACTCTTCTTCGTTTTCGACTTGGAGTCGAGCAATCATTTGGATGACTACTACTACCAGAATTATCAGTTGAATCATGATTATTATTTGATCTAGAATTTGTATTTGAACTAGCCTTATTATTTCCACTGGTCCCACTACTATTACTACTATTATTGTTATTTTCACTGGAATCTTTGTTGTCACTTCCCTCAGTTAGGCCACCTAAAATAATAATTAAATAAATAAAATAAATAAATAGTTAAGTAATAACAAAATATCTTATGCTATTGATTTCATTGAATTATTTTATGCATATGTATAGCCAATCTTCACGTATTACATTTGCATTTATGAAAACCATGCATAATTACGTAAAACGACGAGCCACAAGACTTTACAACTTAGTATTATTCCTGCATAAGAAATTTTACTAATGAATCTCTGTCTACAAAGTTTTTGCATAAATAAAAATGTAAATACTTAAAAAGTTTCGGACTTGGTCAAAATTAGTTTTATAACCAACCGTATTTGGTGTTGCCTCATGATTTAAATATAATAAATAATATTTACACTTACGGATTTTCAAGGCTTCAGCTGTTTTTAAGAATTCTGACAATGATGATTGACTCACATTAACCTCACCTACAAAATTTAAAAAAAAAAACAAAAACATGAAAAATTTTGTACCATATTTATTTGTTTCATGAATCATAACTAATTATCATTGTGCCTAAGGTATAAAAGTGTATATATTTATTATAAACTAATTATACATACCCTTATACATAAAGTTCAGCAATGCTTTCATTTCAGATGACTTTATATCCTTTAAAAAATATTTTTCATAAAAGATCATTTAGTTAAATCATTTCCTCTGTTATATGATCAATTTCATTGCATAAAAAAAATGATTTATATACTTTATTTAATCTTCTTTATTTAATCACATCTTTATATAAAAAATTTTATTATTAGTTTATATTATTATATTTCTGTCTAGGGTTTAGGGTTCCACGTTATTAAATAATACCTTCATAAAAATTATGGGATGTGGGTGGGTATTTCGAGTAAGTACACTCTCAAAATAGGGACTGCAAGCAGACAAGACGGTTTGATGTGCCTGCAAGTTAAAAAACAATTAAAATTCAGAAAATTTTTCACATCATGCTGTTGAAAATTGTTTTGATGTATCTTATTAATAACAGAATAGTATTTTAATATAGAAATAGATTGTAAAAAATAAATAAAGTAGCCCTAAAGTAGATCTGTGTACCCGAAAAGTCTGCCCCTCGCAGGCTAGCGTAACATCTGTCAGTGACTCTTGCTGAAGTAGACGTTCTAACACATCAATGAAGTTGCTGCAAGACAGAAAAAACCATCAGATAAATAATGAATGAATAATAATATCGTATTATAAATGATGGAGCATGTGTAATGTGTATGCATACAATATTATACGTTTGCTACTCTTAATCCTTAAGTTTTTTTTCAAAAATACTTCATAACATTGTACATACTTTGCATGATTATTCCATCGAAGACAAAAATGTTGATCGATTCCACCCATTTTGACCATTTACTTGTTTTCTGATCCTCTTGTCAAAAAATGCAAATCCTCTAGCCTCGATGGTCTATTTTAGACGGATCTGAAAAATATGAAAAAATTAAAACAAAATTAAGTCAAAATGTCTCACATGTAATAAACTTTCGTCTAGAATTTTAACTCGGTTTAGGATGAAATCATAATGTTTTATATATAACTAGGTTAAACAAGAGCAAAATTAAATACTTTGAAGTCATTAACAGTTTTATTGTAAATTAAACAACATATTAAGTAATTTTTGCATGATTTTTATGATCAATAATTCATGAGTTGCCATTACTGAAACATTTTCCATTCATGATCTTTTCAATTATACGGAATAATTAGTATTATATTACATTTTCTGGCTATTTAAGACAGTTTTTTCTAACTTTGGAATAATTTATGAAGAGATATTTTAAAGGAACTAATTTCAAATATTCAACATTCAACACAGGGTAGGTGATATATGATTCTAAAAATTAATCTGCTTATTAGTTTATTGCCACAATACCGTCAAATGTTCTACTTTTCCTATATAAAACCTATAACATATTATAAATAATGCACCATACATTCAAATTGAATACATGCATACCTGTATAAAATGGAGCAAAAAACATGAAACTAGTACTAATCAGTGATAAGGTAAGATATCAAAGAGGCATTTGATACCAAAGGACAGTAAGATGGACAACAAACAAAATAATTTTTTTCTTCTGTCTATTTTTCTTATACACAAGGTGCGTATACTAGTCGACTCCCAATGTTCGTGTACATATATGTAGATGTACAGACAGCTCCTAAAACTGTGCTGGAATTCAGAAACACTGAATTGATACGTAATACCGTGTACCATGCAACAGGTACTTTATATAAAAAGACGCTTTGTTTTTTTTTCTCTCATGCTTCTTCCAAGTCGAGTGAAACGATTCCCTTTATAATTTACACATTGAAATGCTAGAAACTTGAAACTACAGTACCCAAGAGAAGTAAAAGAAAAAAGAAATCCAATTCCAGTACCGTTTACATTCAAAGCATTCATTCTGTATAAATACATATATATGTATATTGTACATGTGCTATGTCAGCATAAACCAAGAATCTGAATAAGATGTGATTTTGAAGAATCCAGGAAATCTTATAGCTTGTTATATAATACCGTTTGGTAACTGAATCTGCACCTGCAGCATTTGAAATACTCTTATAATATATCTTAAAACTTTCATAAAAATAGGTACTATGCGACATTTATGCTAAAAGTACCATAACTTGTTGAATTATTTTTTTGTTTTTTTTCTCAATGAAAATTCGTTTATTAGTATTTAGTATTTAGTATTTAGCACTGATTATAAATTATAATACAGACTATTACTACTATTATTGCTATTATTTTCCAAAGCATCCTGTAGCAAAAATTAAAAATTTCAGCAACTTGATGAATAATGAAATTGAATATGCTACATAAATTGTCTAGTCGTCAGTTTGTCTCTTCACATTTTCTATGATGTTTACTGTACTGTCAAGTTGTACATTAATAAAATGCAATGTTCATAACATTATTACAATAAACTTACTCATGATTATGAACTATATTATAATAATAAAGAATATGAAATCTAAACAGTTCTTTTTGAGCTCATCACGACAGCTCATAATAATAATATGTAGTTACGATAACAAGTCAGGAAAATGAACCTTTGACAGGAACAGTGTCAAAATCGATATGTAATGTATGTAATATGGCGTCATTTTGAACGAAGCTATATATCAGTAATACTTGCATATTAAAGTACACATCGGTAGATCGGTATAGAATCCCCAAACGCTACGCTGGATTGTAAATTGTAACATGTATCTATAATCCCATTTATATATGTATCTATGTGTATGTAGATGTACTTGATATGTATTATTTTAATACAAATTTCAGATTGCTACAGGTAAAAGTATAATATCACACGCACACACCGAACACATCGACACAAACAAGTACACATATAAATATTATCAATACTGTTAGGTGGATTTGTCATTTAAAATATGTCATTTACTACCACACACTCCTATTCCGACCATTATGCATAATGGATATTTGCTATCTACATTTAGTTTACACAAGACGACGACAAAATCCAACCATATACGTGTACAAGTGTAATGTGTATACATGCATGCGACCTCATAAAATGTACAGGTATATACAGACTAATGCGTGTATGCACAATGTCAATAATCAATCGTCTTAACTTTATGTGAGTGTGTGTTGAGCTCAAACTCCTACTTGTACCTCGTGCCTTGTTTTCTAGAGGAAGGAAAACTTTACATGTATAGGATAATAACATTATTACTTCCATGTTACATCATGTATATGACATGAAAAATGAAATATTCACCTTACATAATAATATGTACATGCTATTCCTATGCACATACATTTAAGTATAACATACACAGATAAGTCGTTATCTGTGTGTCCATTGTACATACAATATACATACGTATTTTCCATACCCTACAACTGATTCATACTGACCCGTTAAATTGTAGTCGTGCATGTGTCCATTTCCACAAAGATTAAATGTCTTTATGGATACTGTATTTTCTGTGTCGTATTAATTTTGTAAATAAATACATGACACATTCCATATTCCGTGTTCATCCATGTCATTCTATTTCTTAAAACGCAATGAAAGTAACTTTTCATCGCAGTTAATATACTACATATAATGTACAATGTAGATGTACGAGCAAGTTTCGCATATACAGTAATAACTAGAAAAGTGGACAGTATTTAAAACATTAGAATAAAAATGTATACAAATATTAAAATATATATTAGACACATGTTAAATCACGGCTTTATGGATTCGAATAATATATTTAATTTTTCTGTTTTGTTGTAAATTAAGAAGACACGCTAAAAGAAAATCTTCATGTATAGGGAAAATGGACTGGATACGTGGTAAATGTACAAAGAAAGATGTATAACCTCTGGTATCCCTCTAAATATTTCTTTCGTCATAACCATACATAGATATCCGAGAAATAACATGAGATGAATCATAAGACGAGTATAAAAATATACATTTAGGGGAGAAGAAGAAGGGAGCCAGCAGGCACTGCACGAGGTCTGAGTCCCTAGTACATTTCACTTCAAAATTGAGTTGCCATGGAAAGCCTTACAAGAGTATTGATTGTCTAGAAATGCCTCCCTTTCCCTTTTCTTTTTCAGTCGTCCTGGACTACGCCTACTACTATCTTTCAATACAAAACCGAGACTCACTATGTTATATGTATCTATGATTTAAAAAGGGAAAAGGGAGCAAAGCTTATATGTAGTTTCCTCACTCGCTGAACTTACACACACACATACACATCTAGATTACATTGACAGAGAATCGTGTTTCTCCTTCTCAATAACCATACACACTACACACTAGACACACGTCATGTTGAGAGCTAAAAGCAATGTGTGTTGGATGGAGAGCTACTAGACATGAGAATGAGTAAAAGGGAAAGGCCTTAAATGAAGTCACCCTTTGCGCCTTTCTCAGCTTTCTCCCCTCCAAAAAGGACCGATCAATAAAAAACACTCTGCTATATCTCAGAAAAATATGTTCACCTACAACTACGAATGAATCCACTCATAGAGCTTCCTGGTCTCTCTGTCTCTTTTGCTCCTGGATCCATCAAAGTGAATATATACAAGTCGTTCATTTTACTACAAACTAACATCTTTTCTGTTATTTAATGCATAATCACTATCTATCTTCTTTAAGAATATAATATAATATAGCACTACAAATATGTAGTAATCGTCATAATAATAATTGAATTATTATTATTATTATTCCATGCATAAATGATGACGACAAGCAGAACCAATCCAGCTTCTTGTGGATAAAAGCGATAGAACTATACCCACATCTTCTCTAAACTAGCGTGTGCTGCACATACAACAACGTACAACACATGTATACCATAATATTCCATGTGACTTGAACAAGTAACAACTTTCTTCTTTCCGTCGTTTATACTGTTCTATGTGTGGTGTTTACATGGTTATTGACTCTAATAGAGAAAATAGGCCACATAGTGAACTAATGCATAGCGTAGATTCTCTGTATAGATAATAGATAGCATGTTCAATGTTCATGTGCTACTACTAAAACCCGATTAGTGGTAAAAGGTGTACAATATTTTTATGCATTTCTCTTCTCTTTTCTATACTGTGACTGCTTCTTCTGAACGTGCATACACTGCGTCGTACATGCACTTTACATGATACCTTTCTCTATCCGATAATAGACACAAAATCATCAATGGTGGAGTTCATTATGAATTTTCTGTATATTTTGAAAAGAATCATCATATTATGATCTAATTTTATTTTGAATTATTCTAAAACCATACTTTTGTAATCCATTCCAGGAACTCCTCGTTAAACAGTCCTCCTAATAACTAATTTTTCTGGTTTATTGGTGAATGACAAATGGAATCTTTTATAGTTCCAGTGAAAGACTAATTTCATATATATTATGTATTCTTTATTTACAATTCTAACGATACACAACATAATTTAAACTTGATAAAGGAGTATAGGGAGAAGTTTTAAATAATTTCCTTGTAGATTGGTCGCACTTTAAGAATTCTTTACTTAGAAATACCTTTCTAAATAATGCACAACCCAAGTTGGAAATGCTACAAACTCCAAAAGCAATCTTGTACAATGTTTTGCCTTCCTTGTTCTGGATTTCTAGTCCAAAACAAAACCCCGTATGGTCAATGGCCGATAAGTATAACTTGATGCTTAAATTTTGAAAAGTATTATACTACATAATATAATATATAGGATATACGTGCTGAGGAAATAGAATGAAGTAGGGAAAACCTAATCATTAATAATAATACGTCATACATTTATAAAAGACTGGAAAAGTCTGCATAATTTAACCTTTATTTGTCTTCAAGAACTTTCTAATTAAAATGTGTGTAACTAGAGCAGGTGGCAATATTTACATGGAATCTGCACGTCTGTAATATGCATAATGTATACATATTATCATATTATATTATAGGAAAAGGGATACTGATAATTTTCTGATGAATCCTATAAAAATCCTACAAAAAAACAGACAACACACTATAGAAAAATTTCACTGTCAACAACATAGAGTATATATATATACAGGCGTGTTGATATCCAATCTAACTATAATGATAATGCAGTATAGAACAAGACCATCATGCTATAATGAAAATACACACGAGAATCTACAATACACAACATAATGATAAAAGGGATAACAAAAAACTAACTTTTAATATGGGTCAGGGTTTTAAATTTGGCTTTTTCCTCCTTTCCCCACTTTCCCACTTCACAGTCTTTATTCACTAAGGTTCACTTTCATTTTTTAAATTCCTGTTACAAAGCACTTCACTTTTTACATGTTATTCAAGCTCTGTTTGTACTTTTTTTTTACATTATAGTCCTCAATATCAAACTTTGCTAATTGAAACTGCAAAGATAATTGTTCTAGTTTTTTCCAAAACTGTTCACTGTTGTGGGTAATTTATGTGTACACCTACAATTCGTTAGATAGTCATTTTTTGCATTGTATACGAAAAATAAGTTTATAAATTTAAGGTGTACTAATTAATAATATACCACACTTCTGTAGAAAAATGATAGTTTGTACAAAGCAAAATAGATAATTTTTAGCGTATACTTCGTACTGATCTACATGTACAATGTACAAGGCAATTCAAGTTACCGATGGAAGACTTCTAATAATAATATGAATCGCAACTTGTGTATTATCTTTCTTTAATACAAAAAAGTTTTCAGTGACTTTCAAATACAGGACGTTAAAGCACGTAATAATTTGTTGTAGTTATCCAATCGTTGTGTTAAAAATGTCAATAAGTTTGTCCACTTTTTGATGTAGATTTACACTTCTACACTTGTCTTAAATATTGAATGAAAATGCGCACATGACTTTTATTATTATATGTATAAGGATCAGCTGTTCTCTAATGCTTCTCTTTTTGAAAAGTGTAGTCACTGTGTATTTTGGTTTTATGCCGGTTTGCCTGATTCGTAGTATTAAGTATAGTTACAAATATTAAGAGTCCAATTATTAATGAAGTGCAATTAATACGTACACATCATATGGTACAAAGGATAATAATAATAATTATTATTATTATTATATGTCTTGTTTTAATTATAGATATTGATATATTATTATTATATGGATGTAAATATATAAGCACAAGCACTAGCAGTTTGAGTCATAGTATATGATGTTTTAATAGAAAAAAAGGAGATGCGAATTGTACATTGCGTGTGTATATGAAAGCAAACTAGATGAGAATAAGAAGAGACGAGGAAGTAACCCTTAGCTCTAGGGCCAAACTAAAAAGGAAAGAGAGTAAACGAGAGTGAGAGAGAAATATTTCGAGGGATCGATATGAAGGCTTGTAACTAAGGGGCAAGGCATTCAATGTAGGCGCCAGGCGCATACCTTATTACACTGATACTCTTCTGCTGTCCATACTATTCTATACATACACCGACATAAATTCATAGGCCAAAATCCAAATCGTGTCGCAATGTATGTTTGTGTATGTGTTATAGCATAAGCTAGAACCTAGAACATATAGTCAGTCAAACTTAAAGTTCTCCCAAACAAACCTTTTTGCCTATCCTTCATGAAAAAGTACAAGTATTATATAGAAGCAGCAGTAATGCAAGCAATGGGTTCAGATGAACGAGTAAGAGAGAGAGAGAGAGAGAGAGAATGCATGTGTTTAGAAGGGGCTTTCCCCTACGTCAGTTCCCTACGCCAGCCTAATCCAATCCCCGCGGAATTCCAGCACGAGGCAGAAACAGGCAACGATGAAGTCAATGTACCTTCGCCAAGTCATCCCATCTTCTATGTCGCAGGCATGCCTTCATATTATTATTATTATGCATACACAACTGCTGCACTTTTCTCCATATTATGGAGATGTATTTTATGTACTGTTTCATCTCTATATAGCTCACCATGCTGTATAATAATAATAATAATAATATACACATTCCCTTGTATTTGTTAGCATTAGTAATACTCTCATTTTCTTTCTCCATCTTTTACAACTAAAACTGTGTATATATTATGTACTCTTTTTATACAACATAGATTTGTAGATACATGCACAAATGAATAGCATGTGTACACTTTACTTTACTTTCATAAAACACTAAACCCTCTCGTTCTCTCCATACATACGTACGTACATACATACACACATGCATACATACATGATGTGTTTAAATAATCCATACAGACAGGAGAGACTTGATCTGCATAAGCTCGACAATATCTCATACGTATGTACACATTATCTACATACGTCCACCCATACTCCATACATGTGAGTATTTTTACATTTACCTTCCAGCCGCACATCATCATGCAAACAAGTACATGAGTACACACAGTGAATATAATATAGAACATAGAACATACTGCATTTGGAATAAGCTGTTTCATTCGTTTTTCGTATCTGATCTGGTATAAACTGATTTTGTAGAAAAGAATTCACCCTTAATAATAATAATAATGATAATAACAAAGTCATGGAACATGCCTTAAACTTTTCTTTGCCCCTGTACCTTACATGTTGTCTACAATACAAAAGAGTACAAAAAAGGAGATATCATAGACTGTGTACTGTGTACAGTAGACAGTAGACAATTATAATAAACTATAAATATAAATATAAATATATGACAATGTCTATATAGACAATAAAGAACAAATAGAACTGCACATGAGAGAAACAATGTTACTATATAATGTTATGGAACATCCATATTCATGTAAATTACAATATAATGTACGTGTATATTAATATATGTTAATTTATTACATTATTTACGCTCCCTTACAGAATATTTTATACAAAGGCATTTCATCAGTAAATGGTAAATGCTCATCAGTATAATATTTATCTATTTACGCTTTGAATATATAATGACGCTTTAATATATATAATACCTATATAGACAAGGTGCAATATAGAACTATAATTATGATAAAATACCTGTAAACCCAATAGAATATTCATGTATAATAATAAGTTTCACCAAGTTCTCTTAGACCGCTAGACCTATGCAAATAAATCTTAATACTATTACCAATAGCAATAATCACTACATAGTATCATGATCAACTAGGTTAGAAGTGTAATAATATTAGTAATCGGTTTAAGCTCAATGAAGGCAAAAAAGGCATCAGAGATAAAAGAGAGAAAGAGAGGAAGTAAAGAAGGACTAGACATAAAAAAGTGTACATGTACAAGTGTACTGCATAGTCATCCAATCATCCATTCAATAAATAAACTACTGAAGGGAATTTTCTACTTGTATATATATATACTTATAGAAATACAATTTGGAATCAGTAGACATACAAGCATGCTACGTACTAATTTATACATATTTATACACATCAGAATTCAGAATCATATTAGTAGAAACATGGAAGTATGTAAAGTACAATGGTCCATCATATCATAATATTATACACAACAACTTTTGTGTAGATGTGGCCTGTGTCATTTTCTTAAACATACACAAACACATTTACACACACATACTAACACAAATATATACAAATACAAGAGACGACTATACATTATACCTATCCCAAAACCTGCATGTATACGATTAATTATAAATCATAAGTTATTTCTACAAACACATACTTTTTCGTCCATACTCCATACTACATACTACACGAAGCACACTTCAAGTGCACATACAATTCAAGCCAATGGAACTTGTGAGACCTTACACAGGAAGGTACAAAAGTAAAGTTGTAGGTTGCAGTAGTCAAAAAATATGTAACATGTATAATGTATACATCGGCATGTACAATACATTGAACACTCATTGTATGAATGGCGAATGTACACTATAACACTTGTGCGCTGTACACTGTACAGCACACAATTTCAATATAGCATGAACGTGTATGCATGTCTACATAGGAAAACGCGACAACAAATCGTCTCATCATCACCATGATCATCAACTGAGGTTATATAAGGAGCAAAGTGTATAATATATGTATTTGTAGTTTGTAGTGAGAGATAGAGAGATAGAACGAAGTGAGACCAAAGTTATACTAAACCTTGCATGGTATTTATTCTTATATATACATGTACACAAGGCACATACAATATACATGAATGTGTATCCAGCTCTGTATTGTATGCAGGCAAAGGGAGTAGTCATAGTGAGCATAAGCTGAACCAAATGAGTAAAGTGTAAAGTTTCTCGTCCCTCAAAAAGCTGTTTCAATAACATTCAAGTGGGCCTACACTCCAAAGTTATGTATTACTATTATTATTATTATTACATATTACTATGCAACAACTATACCACTACTACAACTATTATTAAATGTGGACTCAACTCTCTGACACAGGGAGAGTAAATGCTTGTTGGCACAGCCCTACTTGACAATCAACTTGAAAAAATAAAATAAATAAGGAGTAAGATATAAAAAAAAAACCTTACAAGAAAAGATTCAAGAAATAGAAATAAGACAAAACAAAAAAGAATCAATATATAAATAATAGCAGAGGCGTACATAGATCGAGGTAAATAAAATGTATAATAATATATAATATATTGATAAACTCCAGAGTCCACATCATTCTGAAAAACTTTCCATTTCAAAACAGGGACAGGAATCCAGTTGTAATAATAATTATTGTACATTAATGTATAACGTATGATATAAAATATGAAATCAAGTCGTAGTCATAAGAATACGATTTCATTCATCCTATTTATATACACTACGCACTGTACAGATTCTAAAAATTTAAGAAAAATTGTGTGTACTGAAATATTTCCAAAAAAAAATTCAACGTAGTTTGAAGAGCCTATATTCAAATATTCTTCATGTTCTCAAAACTTTGATAGAAAAGTTTCAAAAAAAGTAAAAGTTTAAACTTCCACTATTCTCTTGTATAAGATATTATTATGTATTATGCGTTTTTAAAAACCAAACATTTTAAAAGGGACTGAAGACTGAAGGTCAAAAGTATAGCATAGCACGGAATTGTCTGAAAGAGAGAGACTTTATCTCATGTTTTTTTAAAAAAAAACTAGTTTACTTGATGGTGTTTCAAATAATAATCCAACTACTATTGTATTGTATACAGTATACAGTATAAGTACTTGAAAAGATGATTCTCTATTCCCATACAAACGCCTTGCTCATACATGCATACACACGTAATGTACCTGTTTCAAACGAAGGAGAGAGAGAGAAAAAAACAGCGACTAATGTTACCTTCGGTTGCCTTACCTCCTCCTCCTCCCTACCTATCTCTCTCTCTCTCCCTCTCTCTCTAAGATAAACTCGTGGATTTTTTCTGCAGTACTTACACACATGGACTCTGTATTATGGAAATCTGAGTTCTTATACTGAATTTATGTGTATGTGTCTCTCTATATGTGCAATGGTAAAAATCCATTTGCTCACTTCAAGTCTTTTTTTTTTCTTTTCTTTCCAAAGCGCCGAAGATCTAACTAAACGAAGGAACTATGCTACGCCATGCAAGAAACTAACCAACAAGAAAATAGTATGGCTATTTTTCCATTACATATTATGCCATAATATATTATCATACACGTTATGATGTGAATCTCACTCAGCATCCTCGAAAAGGAAATCAAGGTATTTGACCCTGTCCCTAAGGCCTTACTTGTTCACTTCATGACTTCTACTCTTTAAATCATAGGGCATTACATAATAATAATAACACTCTCTCACTTGTTGAAATAGAAAAGGAAGAAGAAGAAGAAGCATAAAGAAAAAGAATTCTCTTCATGTTATACTATCAAAAGGTAAATCTTCTCATCATCATCTCACCGTCATCTAATTCTAACCCACGCTCCCTTCAAATTCAACTTTTATTAGTACCTACGATGCCTATCCCTATACCCTATATAATACAATCATCCTTTATTTATGACATTAAAATTTGAGCATGTATACTTATAAGACAAAGAAGGATGAGAAAAAATCCTTTGCTTTTCATATTATATTCCCTTGTATATTATATTATAGAATATAATCTATATAAGTTATAAGTGTGTATGTTTCATGTCTCAACTTTAATTTATGGACAACATTGATTTCTATTTTCTATGCTTCATACTTCCAGCAAAGGCACTTATATTTTTTAAGATTTAATAGACTCTGTTATATTGCTATTATAACAACTGCTGATTTTCATAATATATCATAGTACGTTCCATAGAATTACAAATTTTTACTATACACAAAGCAAATAAATGTCAAATAGTATATTGAATATAAAGATTTTGAAAAAACCAAGTGGCTATGATTTAAATCTCTTGACATTTCAAAGGTTAAATTATTTATTATATTTAAATGCATTCGTTAATTAAAAATTTAAACCCTTGTGCTATTGTCATATCATTGTATTACAGAATCCACCTAGTTAATTTTCATGAATTTCATTGCATAATATTGTTATGTTACAAATCCTCAACAATTATTTTTATTCCTCTTTTCCAGGGAGAGAAAAAAAGAAGCATTTATTCATTGTTACTTTTGATATAATTCTACATGTAATATTGTATAAAAAAAGAAAAAGAAATCCCTGTATAAAATATCTGTCGTATTTAAACACATGGATACACAAAGTTAAAGAAGTAGAAGACGACGACAAACATCCTTGGAATAACGAATGAAGGAAATGGAAAACGGAGAGGTTGAGGTTAAAATCAGTGCTATAGAATCAGTAAACTACGTACTTGTACAGTACTACTATTTTCAATATCACAGTATCAGGGAGTGTGAGAGCTTATGTTTTCTTCTGATACATCTGGTTGAGTTAAGAAAAGTAAGTTAATAGGAGAGAGAGAGAGAGAGAGATCTTAAAATGTATGTTGACTGAATGTATTACTGTATACATGTGTGTACACATTTCACATGTATACTAAAAGTGAATGTGTATTTGAGTCAAACTAGTTACATGTAGAAAGAAATGAAGTATTTATAAGGGAGCGAGAAAGATATGGAAATAAAGGAAAAGAATGAGAGAAAAACAAACTCGTGCTGTGGTGGTGATATGCCGGGTCTCTTACTATACTTTTACTAGCTTGGGCGTGTGCAGAAAAAAATGGAGCATGCCATGAAAAGAAGGGCACCTAGGGCTTAAAATAAATTTTTACAAAGAAATGAACCCTATTTCCTGTTTTCCTATGCTTTTACAGATGAGTTAAAATTCTTTTAATTTTGGAGAAAAAAAAACACCATAAAAAGATGGATTTTGTATTTTGTAAAACGGATGCCATGTAATCCTATTCTATTCTTCTACAGAGACTTCATAAAGACACCGGCATTGACTAATATTATTGTAATAAACATCTTGATGCTTAAATTACTATAATATTTTTAATAATAATTATTACATAATATTATTTGGGAACCTTAAAAAATAGTTGGCCCTGAGTGAAAAGCTGCCCTTGTATCTCCTCTTACCTTGCATACTGATACACATTTTCTCTCTGTGTGTCATTTAAATATACAGACCACTCGGACATTTGACTATGTACATAAGTATGACTAATAAGCTGTCTTTACTACTATAGTTTATATTATTTTAGTAACTGAAGAAAGTAAACGACGAATGTGAGATGGTTTTAGGTTAATCATTAATCTAACAAAGGAAGTACATGAATGACCAGTTAATTCGTTGTACATACGTGTTGTGGAAAAACTAAATAAAATATTATATAGAACATGTTTTACCTCTATGGCAGAGAGTGACAGAGGAAACAAGTCCACTGTCTTGAAGATGTAAGATGTCTCATCATCAAATATTTTAAGCACATGTGTTCATAACCACGCTGCTGCTTGAGATGAGTACATATTATGCATAAACTGAATCGTAAAAGGTATCTACGTAGGTAAGTATGTTCAGATTTCAGATGCATATAAAGAATAGGCTCTCTGCGACATGAACATAATGTATGTAAGAGCATTTCGGCAAATCAATTTAAATTCAAATAAAATTCAAAAAAATATTCTACAATAGTTGTTTAACGTATTTAAACATATTCCCGTATGTAAATATTTAACCTCGCTTGTTCATTCCCTCACAAACAAAATATGTATATACATGTATACATTTTTATGCATATTACTCTGTTTAAAATTTCAAATACTAATAACACCACATCATTATTCATGCAAAATGGTCTCTTCCAGAGCATTTTCTTTCCTTGACTTTGAACAAATAAATCTATATTATTATTATACATGGTTAGAATACATAGATTGTAGAAAAGGTAAGACTTAAATAATACCATGCCGTTTATAATTTCTTTGTACAAGATTCATTTTAAACATCATCATGTACTTTGTACATGATGCATGGCAAGCAAAACTGAAACATATAATTGAAAGACGGAAGATTTGAAATGTTCAAAGAAATACATAATATATACAAAATACAAAGTCAATCCAAACAATCCATATGACCTGACTGTGGATTTAGAATGAAAAAAACTTGATAAACCACAAGAAGATACGTAAGAAGGGCAGAACTGATGATGGGTATGATTACAATTATTGCCAACATTATTATTGTCAATTATTGTCAAATTATCTAATATTCTCCATATTCTCAGAAACCTACCTACTAAAAGTAGGTGATTGCTTTATAATTGCTTTCTAATTTGTAATTTTATGTAATAACGATCATGTATGAAAAAGAGATAAGTGGCAAATTGATACACGACATCCTAGTACAATTCTCCAGTAATCTATATCTATTAGTTGGTAATTAATTAATGAAGAAAAGTCAATATTCAATATTATTATACCTCTCTAGCTTGTTCTATCCATATTCTATATTATTTTAATCATTACCAATGACCAATGACCACACATTGACTAAAACCCGACATGTATCCTACATACTACATACTACAATGATAACAGTTTTAGGCTACCTAATAACAATAATTAGCCTTAATAAATAGCAATAATAATAATAATAATAATAATACTAATAATATGCTACAGTGTATAATAAGATTTTATATTATTAACGAGCTGGGTCCAGGCGCTTCGCGCCTGGACGTCGGCAGCTCCTCGTTCGTATGTCTGACCCTTGACCACTCATTGACCTTTCATTAACTTTATACAATAAACACATGGCATTGTAAAATGTCATACCAATGTCCAACCCACCACCTCAGCACAGTTCTGATTTAATCTGCTTTAAACTGCCCTTTTACATTGGTATGACATTAAATGCACATATTTTAGTACTGTAAAAATATCAAATTGTATATTGAGTATTGAACTTTTAATCCAATACTTCACGATACACAATATTTGGTGTATAAACTTTTGTACTACGTTTTTTCAGTCTCCCTTGTTTATCTGAATTAACAATTTGAACTTTGGCCCCTGCAAACGTTCTTGACCTAGACAGGGCCGTATACAACATCCCATGTGAAAAGCATGGGTTTGGTAAATAAATTCCAATTCTTTTGAAGGATTGACCTTGTGACTTGTTAATACTTAAACAGTATGCCAATCTCAC
>JAQGBH010001413.1:0-32808 GCA_034698265.1 Sminthurinus aureus | reverse complement strand
TTCCGATTTCAGTAAATTTTCAAAAATTCATAAAAAATCGAAATTTGAAGATACAGTAAAAACCCTTTAGGGTTTAAGTACATATGGCTAAAGGAACAAGTGTACCAAGTTTCGACCGGATCCGGGTTGGACATGTGAAAAACGTCCCATGTAAGAGCTGGGAAAGCTGGGAAACTAGGAACAGCAGTTGCAAAGATTCACAACATATAACAATATAACATACACAATCCTTCCTTCTCTCGACAATCTCAAATCAATGACAATGTAGCGTGTAGACTGTGGACTTTGCCGGACTCTATAAAATCAAGTGAACACTTGAGTTACATAAAAGATGGGAAACAATAAACAGTGACAATGGACCAATCCCGAAATTCCCAGCATCCAACATCGAGCATAGAGCATAGAGCACTGAGCATCGAACATCGAGTATCGAGTATCGAGTGCCTTTGAATTAAAAATTAAGTTCATTATGCATCTATGTATGAACTTTATAAACAGTGCCATGTGTACAATTGCTGAATCATCATTTAAAATGGTACACTTTTATAAATTGTTTGATAAAAAAATTGAGCTCTACTTTGTTTGTTTTTTTTCATTCACGATTTTCATAATTTGGCCGCTTTTATTTCTTAAAAAACTCGGGGTCTATCATACATGATACAATAAGTTAGTAAGTGTTATCTTAGAATAATATGTACATAATAATTAATTTTACATCCGTTAAATATGCCTAGTATTTAAATGTATGTATTTATATAGTTATTTACACATCAGTGAGTTACCTATGTTACATTGCTAATCTTATATTTCTTATACAATTACAGGTAGAATAAAGTACGTGAGTAAACACCTAACTAAACTGTTTCAAGTTGATTAGTTGTCTTGTCTTATCATATTATACATGTGTTTTCATGTTCATACAGTTCCATACAGGTTTTAACACGTGACTTAAAATCGTGAGGGTGGGGGTGGGGTTTGCTTTTTACTTTTTACATACATGCTGGTTTTTTATGTTAGAGTGCGATTTTCATTCCAACATGTTTGTTTTTCATCCTTTTATGTGCAGCTGCTTCAATGCTTCATTTTTCTTTGGTTCTTGGTCAATAATTAATAATTAACTAGTGATTAGTGATTAGGATGTTAGCACTTCATTATCCAGTACAGTATACACTTGTATAATTCTGTTAATAAATCTTATCATACATTGTACCTCAAACATCGTGCTTAATGGCCGACCAATCTTATGGTTATCAGTTAAACGTATTTATTTGTAATGGTAGATACTAGATACTATATACGGGATTTTACACAGGTTTTGGATTATTTATTCATTTATCTATCAATACGTGTATGTATAATGTATTTGTTTCACACTAGCGCACCTTTTCTGACAACAAATGAATTATGTAGGGACTAGTGATTAGTGACTAGTGATTAGAGGAATGTGGTGTGTGGTAAAAGTAGAAAGTAGAAAGTAGATACTTGTTGCTCCCGTGATTTTATGTCACCTTTACATTTATGTCACCTTTACATTCATAGTATTGTAATTTTTATTTTGTATTTTATTGTATGTAGAAGAGCTTTACAACCCACCATACTGAAAATTGACAATAAATATTTAGCCAATATATGTTATATCCACTGTTTACGAATTAATTGAATTAAGTGTGGTTGGACTGGGTGGGATTGTACATTACGGTTACACGAATTTAGACAATGCACACAGGATTATTATTACACCAGTAGTTATTTAATACAAGATTTTACACAGGGAATTAATTTATATATATATTTATTTAAGTGGAGAATGGGAAAACGTTAGCTAATTTATCCAATACGCAGGACGTTTATTCAGGGGTACATTTAATATTATTAATTGTAAGTATAATAATATAGTACATGTCAGGAATATAGAGGAGTAAATATCAAAATGATCCAACTTTCCATTTATTCCTATTATATATGTGTGTACCCCAAGTTTTTTTTCGTAGCAATAATTGCTCCAATATTTTTGTTTATCTTTAGTTTTAATTTGAGTTGAGAATCAAGAGAAAAAAGAATAATGAGAAGAATCAAAAGTCTTTGATATCTTATTACTCCTAATACGTATACACTTGCTGTCCTTACCACATGATTAGAATAAATTGGGATTGCCTCTTGTTGCTGTACACTGTACAATGTACAATATACAATGTACAGTGAACATAGTAGATATTTCTAAAATACTTATGTGAGCTCTATTGTGAATATTTACTTAATTTACCTACCACATGTATGGATCGATAATAGACACATACACTAAAATACTTGTTACCTGTTATCATTCCGTTTTTTCACCCACAAAATTTTTCTTGGATACAAAAAGTTGCTATTTATAATATTTATAATTAAATGTACATAGATATATTATCAAACTATTCAATAATTAGTAATTATATAATGTCTAAATCATACCTTATGGATTATGGATTACTGGTTATTGATTATTGATTAACAACATTTAACTATCTAACTTAATGAAACTCGTAGTCTTATACTAGTCTAAGTACTATGATTTGTATATAGTATATTGTATCTTTATCTGGATCTGTATCTTGATCTAGTTTTTACGTTGAATGCAAAAGAATACCAAGAAAAACAACCATGTTTTTTGTGCATTTACCTTTTTAGTATAAAATATATATAAATGTATACATGTATTTTTTCATATACCTTGTGATTTTTTCGTTTAAACTTTTTTTCTTACTGTATTACTTACTTGTCTTAGCATTAGCATAATTGTAATTTTGTGATTATTACGTATTACGTATATATGCAGTTTTGAGTAAAAAATATTGAATAAAAGTCGGAATAAAAATCTAAGAATACCTATGAACTAGATAATAGTACAACGATAGAGATAAGTAACACACGCTTCATATTTCATACTGATAGATATCTAGAATTTCTAGACTTGCATACATCAAACATCAGACGTCATTCTTGCATCCTCATGTTCTCATGTCTCATCTTCATTTATATCCTGGTTCATTTTAAAAATAATGTATTTATTTTACAGTTCAAGTTTGATTTCTAAGCTACTTATTTATAGATGAAAGAAACAGAAATAATTACATCAAAAGTTGACCTTGTTGTGTGTACGTATATTGAATATCTAATATTGAGTTATATTTTGGTACAGTACTAAATTAGCAAGTATCGTAATACTTTTATACTATATATATTTTATTTTTTTCCATGCTCAAAGTTTTTATCCTTGATTATTTTCATCATGTTTTCTTTTTATATAAGAAATAGTAACTCAGAACTCTAAACTCTAAACATTTATATAGTATACTGTATACTGTACAGGTTATATAAATAGCTTAGTAGATTATTAAACTAGATTAGATTAGATTAAATGCCTATTTTAAATGTGTGTATTTAGTATTTAGTTAGATTAAGATTGTATTTAAGTAGATTGAGAGATAAAAATGTTATTTGTATGTTTAATGTCTATATATTTGTGGCACTGATCACATGAATAAATTATGTACATGGTACAAATATATATTTGTGTATGCATAAGTATTATAATATATTTTATTTTATACTTGTTGAGATTCTAGAGTTGAGAAATTATGCAATGATTATACGTACTCATGTACACGTGTACACATGTGTTTTGTGTTTATGTTTGTTGGTGTGTGTATCTAACCTAGGAATTTAGAAATCTCCCATAGAAATCTAAACATCTAAAGATTAAGAAATTTGAGTGGTTTCACACCGTACTTTCGATCTTGTCTGACATTAACGGCATCTCTGTGAGGTCAGTTTCCTCATCGAGGACAGGTATCTGAAATTGAGAAGTCATGTCATACGTCATGACGGACTGAGTCTGAGTCTGAGTCTGAGTCTGAGATTGATTGGCCGTTGTTGGTCGGAATGATGAGAGGCGAGTATTGGTCGGATGTTGTGGCTGCATTACCGTTTGGGTATGTTGATGGGGATGTTGATGAACTTGGGAGAGGAGGGATGTTTGGGAGGATAAATGTTGTTGTTGCTGCGGTTGTTGTTGCTGTTGGTGCTGTTGTTGGGTTATATGTCTTCGACTAATCCCGGCTGCACCTTGATAGCTCGGCCATTCCATAGAGACATGACCAGTTTCCATTGTCATGGTCCCATGGTGCCCATGAATGTTTCCCCTTGGGAGAGTTGGACATCCCACGAAACCCGAACCGTAGCCAGTCGTCTCTTGACCTCCCTGCTAGAATCATCAAACAAGATATATTATTAGAAAAAACTGGTCGAGCGTAAACTTTTATGACCCATGCACCGACACTGGACTCCGCGCATCGGCAACGGTAACATGGACATTGGACATAGATATACATACCACATACTGTACACATACTCTAGAAACAGGCCAGACCTGAACTCGATCGTTTAGCGGGGGCGGAGTTTCTCATTGTATTTTAAGCAAGGATAACTGCTTTTCACAAGTGGACAAACCATGCTAGACTCCTCCCCCGCTAAACGATCGAGTTCAGGTCTGTTTCTAGAGTATGTAACAAGTATCTATAAGAATTAATGTAGATGTGGATAAATGTGACTTCCTCTTCCTCTTTTATTTTTTGTTGCCTGGTTATTCCCTACATCATTACAATTACATCCCTCTTGCTCTTATATTACACAACTATTTTTCTCTCTTTCTCTCTCCATGCTTTCACAGTTACTCTCTTGTTTATTGTTTCCTCGAAAAAAGAATTAAAGCATTTTCTCCTCCATCAGCAGGATTAAATCAACCACCAGCATGAAACTCAAATACTTGATCTAAGATCTGATGTTGATTTTGAACTTGACTATACTTTTTAATCTCAATCTTAATCTCCATGTAAAAATAATACATGATATATTTTATCATTTGACCACTCCAAGTTAACTGATTGAATCCTCTTTACTCTACTTTATTCTTTCTAGCATCCTCATAAGTTTTTAACTGCAGAACTATGGATTGTGGATACATGTTGAATGTTGAACTTTCCCTACAAATTTTAATTTCAAAGGGTTTGGAATGTACAACACGTACCTACAACCTACCCAATTCTATTTTCTCGGTTTATTTACTTACAGAAATAGATACATACACATAAAACATGTAAAGGGGAATAGTCCAATTTCCTCTAAAAAGAGAAACGGGTGACCTTTGATCTTCAGCGATGGATGTTGATGTAAATGTGAACAGTCAAGAACCTTGCCTATTCTCAGTCTACAATCTACGATCCACAATCTACCTTCTACATTCTGCCTATTTTTATTATCATCAAGTTGTTTAGTTTTGGTTTTGGGGTAGCAAACAAGGATGGAAAGACAAGGAGTAACAACCTTTCAAAGAAGAAACAAGCTAAAATTCAAAAGGTTTGACCACATGATCGTTAGTGAGGTAAAATATAATAAAGAGCCCAATATTATGTGTACTATAGATGTAAATGAAGCCGAAAAATAGCTGAAATACAGATGGTTATATAGATCAACGTATACAGAATAAAGAACACGTAAACTGGAGGTAGATAAACCTACACATAAACAAGGTTATTGAGGACTTGAGGTAAAATCAAAAATCCAAAAGAAGCTGAAATCAAAAGGAAAGGAAACCAATAGAAGGACATTAGACATGAGTCATATTGTAGATTGTAGTGTACAAATAAAATGAAAGGGAGGAAACTCAGCTTGAGATGTGCAATGTAGAATGTAGAAATGTAGAGTGAGTGAAAAAAAGAAAAGTAAGTGAAAACAGAATGTACAGATATTGGATTGGATTGGATCGAATTGCCTCTGTTTTGGTTTGGTTTCGCTCAGTTTGCCCGTGGCTTTAAACGGATAGAATGTGGGAACCTATGGCCTAAAAAGCCCAAGCCAAGGCAAAGGAAACCAAACTAAAATTCATTTTGCTATCAAAAGTGAAAAATGTGGCGTTCCAAATAGCAAAGGACGTTTTTCGCTCAATCTTGCATATGTACAAATAGCAAAGTTCCAAGTTTTTGCGAGGCTTTCGACAAACTCGGTTGAGGCGAATGGAAAATGGAAATCCAGTCAAATACCTTGTATTAGAAAAATTGCCTTCGTTCGCCCCAAATTCTAAGAAATAGATGCAAAATGTACAGTGTTTACTGTGCATTGTACACATGACTTCACTTCGATTCGCATGTTTTCTAAGAATAACCATACAAAGTACAAAAATACAAAAATACGAAAATACACAAATACACAAAATTCATGTATGTAGGTTGTAGGTCCATCAGTAGAAAATGTGAGTACATGAAACCTTTCAAATATTCGTACTAGTTTTCTCTCAACATGTAAAACTTTCAACAACGTCGTTCAAGTTATTCGATTGATCTGCAATACAAACATGCCAAAATTTGCATGTATTATGTATATTATGTACAATGTACATTGTACATTGCACATATATTTTGCAAACCGGTGAAATTCCCTTCTTGCTCAAAAAAATGTTCACTGTTCACATTCTTCCAGTTACACATTCCCTGCGCAATGTACAGTGTACAATGTGTACATCCTACAGTGTGCATACTGCAAACATTGTATAAACATCAACTTGCAAGCTTGCAGGAATTTACCAGGAAATGGGTACTCAGATATGCAATTATTTTCAAAGTACCTTCAGTATGTTACGTTTCATGTAAAATATGCATATTGTGTACGTTTTGAACATCTTTGACTGTTGACTTGCCATCACACAAAACATATAAGACATAAAACATGAACAATATATTTGACATAAACAAAATTTTGCTTGCTTTTAAAACGATGCCTTAAAAGCGCCGTGTTTCCATTTTAACCTTTGTCGTTCCAATATACAGCAGAAGAAAACTTACAGAAATTTTTTGTGCACTTCCTTGTCTTAAATAGTCTTAAAAGTAGACCAAGAATCAATTGAAAATGAAATCAAAAGTGATAGAGGAAAATGACAATAAGCAATAAAACGATAGCCAAGTCAAGTCAAGTCAAGAAAGAGGAGCAGAAAAAAGTAAACAACTTTACAATGGATAATGCATCAAAAATCCGTTGCAAATGTCCCCTGGGAAAACAGTAGAATCTAGAATCTAGAATCTAGACTCAATATTCAAATATGTAGAACAATGGAAGGGGAGAAACTCATTTACGAATGTTTGTTGATAGAAATGGGAAGATTCAAAGTCGGCCGTTGATATGAAAGTGAATGAGGATGAAGACGAGGAGAAAGATGGCGATGGAGAGAGATCTGGTGCTGTCGGGCAGACGAAGAGCCAACTCCAGACTCCAGCGTCCAGCATCTAGACCAGTACAATCCAATCGAATCCATTCCAGTTCAGTCCACTATTTTTCAGAGAAGGAGTACCTTCATCCTCCTTCCTCGCTCCTTGTTTACATGTCTGGAAGTCTGGAATAGATGGATTCGATTGCTGAACAAAGGTCGATGAATACGCAAATCGCTCGGACAATATTGATGATGTGTGCAAAGCATTAAGTAAGGCTCGAGTAGTAAATAGGAGATGGAAAAGTGCTTGTAGTTGTATAGTTGTAGTTGTACTTGAAGCTGTATTAGAAGTATCCGTTCTAAAATTTGGTATCCCTTTTCTCGCTTCCACTGACCAACTTTATTTTTCTACACTGGCCATTTTTTCTTCAACACTTTCATCCATCCATCCATCCATCCATCCATCCACCATCTACACATCCATCCATCCTTTGCCTTTCTTTACTATTTGCAAGTTACATATGTCAGATACAATACAGTGCCCCATTTATCTTCGTCCGGCTATGACTACACAAGTACATAAGATACAAAATACAAAGTAGAAAGTGGAGAGTACAAGTTTTGTGAATTCCTTTCTGCCACCCTCATATATTGTAAACAGTGCTCTACTGTTTTGTACTGTATCCTCTGTGCTGGATGTACTCAGCTTGGCCGTTTTACATACATTTCAACATCCAACATCCAATGTCCAATGTCCATCCACCATCCAATTGCATTGAATATCCTATACATCCTTTTCCTATTTACTTGTATCGTGAATCGTGAATCGTGATTGCGATTGCTTTTGCTTTTGCTATGGATTAGATTTATGTCGATGAAATCGATGCGAGAGAAAATGTAGACACTTTCAACTCTTGTGAGTAAAACAGGATTCCAGTTGAGTCCATTCTATTCCATCCACGTACTTTTACTTATTCTGTTTACGCCAATTCCCATACATGTAGAATAAGAAGTTTCACATTTTCACATGGAGGTTTCCATTCACTGACTCCTTTTATACACTATATACTATAGTATATATGCATCAGTATCTAAAATACCAAGACGGAGGAGATGTGCACGAGTGAAAAAACGGAAATTGAAACGCATTTAAATTTTTTAGATGGAAAATAAAAGGAAGCAAAGGGAAGATTTTCAAATTCCTCAGAGTACTACAATCCGGTCCCGAAGCTGGGTCTGAATCTGGATTTACACTATTTTCCATCGTTTACTCTCCTTTTTTGCTATTTTTTTGTTGTTTTTGTTTTTCAAGCTGTTGAAAATTCATGACTCAAGTGTGTAAACTACAGTTTTTTAAAATTGAAATGACAGATTTGGAACGATTTTTCGGGAGTGAAGACAAAGATTTCTACTCGCGTTATGCGCCATTTGCTTTGATTTTACATTTGACGTTGTGATTAATTTTGTTCTATAAAAAATAGAAGGAAAATTAGAAATAAGGGGGACATTACAGTAAAGCAGAGTAATGTCATATTTCTATTGGGAAAATTGGTATGCAGCATCAAGATTGATAAAAAAAGTACATCTCCAAATTTTATAAATAGGTATCCCAATTATGCACACCATCTAGAAAAAACAGCCTACAGCAATATTTTTACCGATCCAAAACTCGTATGTAGAATACATGCAGAATATTGAGAATTGAGAATTGAACATTTAGATACTGACTGACTAAAAGTGACTGCATCCTGAGTTTCGATACTGGAGAATTTGTACTGCCTAGAGTCTAGAATCGAGAATCTAAAGTCTAGAATCTAGAGTACTTTTCCGTCCATCTCGTAGGTACATTCCAACATGAAGCAGGACATTCCCATACCCCATACCCCATAGAGTACGAGTGACATATGTAGTCCGTACATTTTTGTATCTTTTACATTATCCAACTTCTCATGTCTCTTACCTACTGAAAACTCCTTCATCTTCCAATTTCATGGCTACATTCAGCTTAGGCTCCGAGTGGATACGGAGGACGGGAAAATGAAAGAGGAAAAAGCAATAGGATTACCGAGGAACAGACTCCGGAGATGTTCTCACCATGTACAATGTTCAGTGTTCAGTGTACATTGTACATTGTACATTGCACTCTGTACGCTGTACGCTGTACCGTCGATCGTGTAACATGCTCAACCAAAACAGAAAACTGCTACGGCTACAACCCATTTTGATACTTGAGCTGATAAAATCTGAAGTACCTTCCGTCTTACGTCTTCCACAGCTTTTACTCTAGAATCCAGACTCTTGACTTTCTCCTGACTTGAATTTTACTCGAGTTATGTATCGACTTGTACTACAATCTACAATCTACAGTCAGTGGTTCAGTATATAGAGTGCGGAGTATGGAGTATGGAGTAGGTAAACTTATGGATGAAGGTAAGTCTGATACATATTGTACACAGAGGGAAAGGCGACAGACCCAACATTATTTTACTTTTCTCTCCCAGCTCCAGTTCCAGTTGGAGTTGCAGGTTAAGTTTCTTCTCCCTTCTCTTTTTCAGGAATTCCTGGGGTGTTCCAAAGGAAATATGTAGGAGCAGTTTGGCCAATGCATTTCCCCTCCTGACATTTGTGACACGGTGTCGACTGTATATTATTATGCCCTGCTCTCTGTACCCCAGATACTTGATTCTAGGTTCCAGATACTTTATACTACTCTGTGAGCTAAATCTACCTTCTCTGTCCAGATCCAGAGTAAATATAGATACATTTTTATAGCTGTGAGGATGTGATGTGTGCCTGCATACACCCATACATCCATACATCCAACATGTTCCATTACCCACGTCACCCTCCCCTACTCAGGTATTCAGAGGAGACAATCTCTTTCTTTCCTCCTTGCTCTCTCTTCTTTTTCCTTCCTCTCGCTACACATTCCACATGTATATACATACGATATCTATCTACCTTCGCCTTGACTTTTACTCCCATCCTCAAATCATCGTGGAATCTTGAATTCTCCATCCTCCATCCTCAAAACGGAAATGGGAAGAAGGAGGAAGCAGAAGGAAGTAGTGGAAAGCTGGAACTGGAGCTGTAAAAAGTGCCCTGAACTCCAGCTGTTTAGTACACAAATCAGATATTTATGACCATTATCCACTGGAAGCTGGAAGCTTATATGATATCAACTAAAATAAAGTACACACACACACACACACACATGGACACATTGCACATGTACCTCCATTCTTTCAATATACCGTATGATGATGATGATGATTCAGGTATATATCTAAAGAGAGATGGAGCTAGAAATTGACCATTTCCGCCTCTGGATAACTTGTGTTCACAATTCAACAACCTCTTTTATTCTGTGGACTTTCATTCTAGGTTGAAAAAACTGTAAGGTAACTCAGAAGATTTCCAAAATTCCCAAAATTCCCAAACTTAAGATCCCTTTGTACAATAGGAGGAGTAGAGAAGAAGAAGAACGAGGTAAAATTTCACCTACCTTAAGATTTCAGTTATCAATATCTGTACTTTGAATGGTGCAAAAGGAGAAAATTATGTTTAATACAGATATGCAATTGAAATTTTTATGTTTACATGTAGTGATGAACGGGGTAGCTGAGAGAGAGAGAGTCAAACTAACAATAAGATATTTCTAGACCTGGTGTGATTTCAACAAATTGTCTACTTTCCTTCACACAACAGAACAAAACAAAACAGAGAAAATAGTTGTCAAACTAAATAGGAATCCAACATTTTCAATTAAACTTTCTTTGCTTTCATTTCGCGCTGATTTGTGATGTGTGATTGTTGATGGTTGATGGTTGATTTCTATTGTTTGTACTTTCAATAGTCAAACTGCATGGTACTTTCAATCACTCACAAGAGAAGCTGTAATAATATACAATACAATGTATCACTTAAAAGTTTTCCGCAAAAAGTTTGTAAACACTTTTGTGCTTTCCAGAATAGAAATATCTACAAAGAATAAGATATGACTGACAGTCTACAGTCTGTAGATTCTAGATTTTGGATTCTAGATTCTAGGTTCTAGAGTCTGGACTGAACACGAGAAAAATTGTGAGAATTTAGATACTTTTAGCACATGTTTTTATTTTTCGTTTATTATCTATCTAACTATCTATATATTGCATGGCATTTTGTATGGAAACAATATAGGATAGTGTGGCTCAATCCAACGATTTGTAAAAAAATTGAACCATTAGAGATTTGCAAAATACCAAAAGAAAATTAAATAAAATTTTGTCACACTCAAACTTCAAAGCTTCAAACTGATTCAGACTTTGTTAAGTTCAATCAAGTTTTGTTTTGATCTTAAAATAACTAAGTCACAATGATTTTGCTTCTAGTTTAATAAAATAGACTGTAGACAGTAAATAGATTTTCGGAGGAGAAATTCAGAGAATTGGAATGAATCACCCTAGAGATCCATCCAAAATGAATAGTGAACAATGATCACAATAATGTTGTAGATACGTTGAATATTGACTAGGAATAAAAGACATGGCATTGGTTTGGTTTGGCTTGGTTGTTTATTTATTTGTAAGAGAAAGTTTGAGTCTGAATTGAAGGATGATGGAAATGAAAAAAAAGAACCTGCTGTCTCGTTTCCGTCTTACATTTCCCCCCATCAAAAATACCCACAAAACTTTGATGTTTGGTTGAGTTGAGTGCTTTACTGAGTTTGGTTGGGTTTCCTTTCTCTACACATCTACAATAGTGATGCACAATACACAACATGTACCAAGAATATCGTGTACTCCGGCTCCATTCAAACCTTTTACTTGTCAACATTTGAATGAAACTACATAATGCTTATGTATACGGCACTCTGCACTCTGTACTCTACATTCTACATTCTGCACTCTAGAGCATACACACAAACTATGTATGAACATTTGATGCATTGGATCGGATTGACGCGACACGCTGAGGAATTCTTCTTTCTTTTTTTCTTCCTCCCTACTTTTTCTAGAATCTAGAATCTAGAACCTAGATACGTCTTGTCCCGTCTCCGGTCCGCTTTCATGTGAAAATAAGAAGAATGTGCGTAATTCATGCAGACTTTTGAGACAGCTAAAATTTGTACAGATAACATGAAAAAGTGTGTGCAATTTTTTACTTTTTTGCTTTTGTATAACTTTGCATTTCTGTTTTGTGGGGGAAGTAGAAAGACAAGAAGAAAGAAGCGTTTTATGATTTTACGCCTCCTTTCCGCTTTTTACTCGCTCCTCTTTTATCAAGTATGCGTAATGTGTATGTAAATCATGTGTCGTGTAATTGCATTGTACGTTACACATTGTAGATTGTGGATAATAACACACACTTGACGATGGCATGATGGAAAGCACTCAAAACTCAAAGTTCAGCTTCATGCTTCATACTTCACACTCCACACTCACAAGTCAGATCGGCATTCCTTGTTGGTTTCTCTCTGTGCTAAACTTGATTCTGTCACTTCGTTTGCACTCTGAAATCTCGAATTTAGAGTGTAAACGAAGTCTCGCTCATTTTCCTCGTAGGCAGTGCATTTCATTTCATAATGAGAATTTTACTCGCATGTGGATAATGAATGGAAAATTGTGCATTTTCATGTCAATGTCAGTGAAACACGCATACATCATTGCAAATCATCATAGACAAACGTCCTATTCACTGTTCACTGTTCACGCTCTGTAGTTGGTCCAGGATGAGGATTTTATTCCCATGTGTAATGTACACAGGGGAAAATGTCCCTCATTCATTCGCCAGCGTAAAACTCTTCATTAGTACAGAAATTAAAGATTGGATTGAACAGACGCTCAAACACTCGTGAACAAATGTAGATCGTAGATTCACACGCTGATTTGAATGCAGCAAAATTATCAGACTAAGATATCATGGTCTCAGTTGCTCTGCGCCCAGTTTCTTGTACCATATTCAGGCTTACTCCTTCTCATTTTCTCAGTTTTTTTCTTCCCTTTTTTCAGAGATGCTATCATTTTTTGTGACTCTGCTGTAACAGCTTTATCTTGCATCATTTCAGAATTTCAGATTGTGCAAAATTTAAATATGGACCCTGCTATTTTCACACACATTCAAAAAGAGCATCATCTGCTAACTGCTGAAATGCTAACAGAGTAAGAAAGCGATCTTCGATATCTGCTTTCGTTCGGATGCCGCCTTCGGTTTTATCGCAACTGTAGAATCGTCTAGATTCTAGAATCGAACCACGATATATGTTTTCGTGCCAAATCCTACAAATTCTACGGCTTTCCTTTCTTTTCTATGGTTTGACTCAAGTTGTGATTTTGACGCTCAGTGGGATGGCAAACAAATGCAAAATTTAAACCTAGTTTAAAATTTAGTCAATTTAGTCAATTTATTTGAAATTTAAATTTTCCACCTCAAGAGCAGTGTACATGAACCTTTTTTTAAAACAGCAAGCTCATGAAGATATCTATTTAAAAATATGTTTTGGTTGGACCAGATTCTGACACATCTGCGTCTGTATCATTTTCAGTTTCAGTAATAGCTACATCTGCTCACATATTTTCAAAAGTCACAGATTTGTGGAGCAATGTACAGAAGGTTAAACCCATGATTTGGTTGACCAGATTCCCATGCAGACACGGTTAAGCTTCCACTATTTTCTACTTTCTACTCTCATCTCTTTTTCTCTTTGAATCCCAATTAAATTTTATGGTGAAAAAACACGAGGATTCACATTTCCATCTGATGAAATTAGACTCGTGGACGTGATATCATTTCCTTCCATGTTCCATTCCATTTGGAGTTCCAAGTAAATGTGTAATAAATGCATGTATTATGAATGGACCCAGAACTGCGCATTGAAATATTTTTAAGGATTTGAGACTTGAGACTCGAGATTTGAGATTTGAGATTTGAAATTTAAGTAATGTAATTCAGAACAAAAGCAGAGAAAAATATGTAAAATGGGTCGTGTTCAGTGTCGGCTAAAAACTAACAAGCAACCGACCAGAAATCATAAATATAAAAAAATGAGCTAAAAACACAGACAAGGCAGAAACCAATTTTTTCTAAAGATCCAGATGCATATATTAACATGTTCAGATTTCAACTGTGAAAATTGTGCTACTTTAGTGACTATTTTCATATTTTGAAGCTGGAATTTCCACTCAAATTCCAAACTACTGTAGATTTTAAACATCTTCCAGGATTGAAGCAAAAAAAGGCTGAAAACAGGGAGGAGAAAGTAAGAGACAGAACGTTCAAATTCAAATTCAAATATTTAGTCGAGACAAGAGATTTTAATGTAAAAGATCTGTACATGGTTAACGGTTAAGGGTATAATGGATTCGGCATTATTAATATTAATATTTAATAATATTAAAATGACTAGGACCAGGAAGCTACAGTAGGAAGATACGAAATCCTGCGTGCTCAATGCTAAATGCTCAAGGTTGAAAGGAATGGAAAGGATAATGTATTATGTAAAATCTGTACTGACATGGAATGGAATGGAATGAGATGGAGAAAGTTGAGTTGAGAATATATACAAGAACTATCTAAGATTCAAATGTATTATGACGTACATAATATTACTGCAAAGGTCTAGAGCGTACGGATTTGCGAATGCTCATTCTACATTCTACATACATTATACGCACGAGGTTTTCATACACACTAGAATCTAGAATCTAGACTCTAGACAAAAGCATGCATCAAGTATCTGGTATCTGGTATTCACGTTCTACGTATGTATATCCAAGTTGAAGAGGTTCCTGCATGTGCACATTGTGCACGCAAGTGAGGATTCATTCCATTTTTTGAAAAAGTAATAAATCATGAGAGAAAAGAGAAACGAAAGAGAGAAACGTACGGAAATGACAGACGGGAAAATAAATTACAAAATTAGCACGTATTAATGACCCAATCGTATAGCATAATCCTTCTATAAATTTTCTAGCGGTCGCAAATGACCCTGCCAGACAGCATGACATTCCTTCTCCCTCCTTTCTTCCAGTGTAGCCAAGCATACATTACATGCTAGATTCTACATACACACATTTAGTTTGCAGCCATCACTTGCTATTTTACTTTCTCCTTTCTCTTTTCTCTTTTCTCTCAGAAAAGTACCAGCAAAGCAAAGCAAAGGCTCTATCATATTAAGCAAATTTCTGTATGCAGAACAAATGAATGAATGAATGAATGAAGGGGTGAATGAATAGACTAAAATGGAATGCACGCAAATTTCTATCGCTCAATTTCTAATTATATGCGATAGAATTCATACATACAACCGAAAGTCGAAAGTAGAAAGTCTTCTTTCTCCATCCATCCATATTCTACATTCTACATGCTCAAGATTAATGCATGCCTAATGTATCTAAAATCTGGAAATACATATTTATATGCTTATGCAATGTACAATGTACAATGCTGGATAATGTATAATGTCGTCGTATGTATGGTATGAGGTATGAGTAGCTAATTTGGTGACTAAAGACAAAGTTGGTGTTGGCTTTGGCGTTGATGTTAATGTTAATGTTTATGTTGAAGTTTGGAGGCGGAAATTATCTACACTTTCACTTTTGACAAAGCTCGACCTTTGATTTGTTGACTTGTGATCAGCATTCAACACAAACGCTTTACTTCTCCCTCGTATAAATATAAATATTTTAGTACATGCATTTACGACATGCGTATATTTCATATCTTTATTCTGAACGCATGTACACAGGAAAAGTATTCCATCGCGTACCTGTACAGTGTACTCTTTACACTGTTCACAGTACACTGTACACAGTTTAGACGGGAAACATTGGCATTGAGCTACAACTTGGCTCTTAATTTCACCGGCCGGAATGAATGGACGCATAAACAAGTAAAGTGTTATGCGTGCACAAAATTCATAATTCAAATCACGTTTAGGCAAAAGTTCCAATGTAACAGTAGTACGATTACGTTTACGAGATTTGGATTTCGGATTTGGATTCTGAGTTTATACTTTTGAATTTTCAACTCTGACACTCGGACATTTTTTATCCCAAAAAGCTTTAAATTAGAAACTTTGTTAATTATTGCACAAGCAATGCAATCATCGTTACGACTGTTTTCTAACGTCTACATAAATTCCCGTTATACGCATAATAATTCTCCATACTTTTCACATTACCAACTTATCGCGGAAAATACTCGTTAAATATTAAGGCTGTATTAGTTTTAAAGCTGCATTTCATTCTTATCAAAAGTACCTCTGTAAACAAAGTTTTCTGTGGCAAAAACTCAACCAATGAAGTTAATAAGCTCGTGCATTTTATTTAGATATTTGAGATTGAGATATCGCGATTAGACTTGCACTGTTACATATGTGCTTTTTGCTGTGTGAAGACGTAAAAGGAAAGCGACGGGATTTGATATTCAAAAATGGTGTAAAATGGAGTAAAATTTTGCAAATTAATCCTTGTATCACTCGTATTTTTAATATCTTGAATTGTGAAGGGAGATTACAGATGACTTTGAATTTACTATCAAAAATATTAATCTGGTTTACAGGTAATAAGTAAAGGTTGACTTTGAATTTTCTGGAAATGTTTTTTGTCACTTGACGCTCATTTGGATTGGAGTTGGCCTGGTTATATCTCTGGGCTCATCTGTACTGTATTGTGCTCTTCTTTGCTACCTAATGTATGATATTGTAGGATATTTATATCACAGACTCAAAATTGAAATTTCCATTTGTGAAAATAATGGAGAAAAATATGCATAGAAATCGAGTGTTCCTATTTGGTGGTTTAGTTCTTAGTTTGGCTTTATCATGTTATGTACCTGTGAATATCGGATGTTTAGCTCGTATGCAGTAGACAACATGTGCTCTGATTTTTGTGTTTGGTAGTTTTGAAAAAATACTGTGTGTGGTACTATACCAATATATTGCCTTAGAGACTCCCAAAAGATTATGTAGAATGTGGAATGTCTTTGCCTCGGCTCGGTTGGTTGATATCTGGTTCTGCGTTCTGGTTTAACTAGCATAGAAAAGTTCAGCCCCGTTCAGTTCAGTTCAGTTCAGTTTAGCTAAGGGCCTTGGAAAATTGAATTGAATAGCGGTCCAATTTCTCATCACAAAAGACTTGTGTATTCTGTATTCTGTATTCTCCATGTATACGTATATGTATACGAGTCCAAAAAATGAACCCACATTACGCTCTCTTTATCTATTTCTCCTCTCTCTGCGACTCTGCTTTCTCTCATTTTTTCATTTCATTCCATTTCTTGCTCCTTAATCGAGTCGGGCTGAAAGTGGCATGTGAGAGTTAAGTAATGTATGTAATGTAATGTAAAGTAAGTGTCACAACCAACCAGCCAACCAACCAACCAACCCACCTAGCTACCTACCTACAAAAATTTCTATGCATGTACAATGTACATGTGTAAAGACATCTGTTGTACAGACATTCTACATTCTACAGTGTATATTGTGGAGCCAGGTTCTCCATTCCCCATCTACAGTAGCTAAGAGTCTATGTAATATCTATTTGAGAGTATAGAATGTAGAAAGTAGAGAAAGTAGAGACTGTAGACTGTAGACTGTAGAGACTATTGATGTACGTTCAATTTCAGTTCAAAGGAAGAACCCCCAACAGGGAAAAGGAAAATGTGAATAAATAGCTTCACCTGCCTCATTCCACAGAGAAGAGCATCATTCAGCCCTTGTAATAAATCTCAACAGACACACAACAAAATGCCATCATACAACAGTCAACAGACAACAGACGACACACAACACATATCAACCCACAGTATAATCCAGCATAACATAGCAAAACAAACACGGCAATTTTTTTCATCTTTTCACAACACCATTGTCGTCTTCCTTGTCATTGCCGTTGTCGTTGTCGTTGTCATTCTCATTCTCATTGGCATTGGCTTTTTATTCACTTTATTCATTCTCCTTCCTATTATTATTATTACTATTATTATTATTATTATTATTAAAAGAACTACTACTTTATGAAAACTGATTGTTATTTCAGGTCATAGAGCATCATCTCATTTTGCTTTGAGAAATAATGTACCGAAAATGGAGCAAAATGCGCCATAATATAAAAGGCAATGCACAGCACAGGATGTACCTTTTCCTTTATTTTCCCATCATTTTTCCTCCTTTTTCTCCACTACGATTTCCGCACGAAATCAAGCATCGTGGATCATGGATCACAGTTATAAAGTAAAGTAAGTATGTTATGGTATTTTATTCCTTTGGACTTTTTCCTGTTCCTGTTTTCAAATAATCAAATTTAATGTGGATTCAAGGTTCAAAACTATACTATTAAAATAGAGCATAGAGCTTCATGATCTTCAAATCATAGTTTTGTACATGTGTAAATTAAAACAGGAGAAAAAACCAGTTATGAAGCTTTTAAATTTTTCTAAAAAACGTTGTAAAATTTCAGTAATTTTTAGTATGAACAATGAATCGCCATAGAACTGTTTTGAATTTGCCTTTAATTTCTACAAATAAGTAAAAACAATTTATTTTGGCTATGAATTAAATTTACTCAATGTGTGGCAACATTGCAATGGCACTGGTACTGTCAACTGAAAACTGGAGACTGGAGACTCGCGACCTCCAAATTGTGAACTCTGAACATTACCATAGACAAAATCCCTGAAAATGCATTAGGTTGTGTAAAAAGTCAAAAGTACTGTAAAAGCCATGTTATTTATTTACAACATCATCTTTCTCCCTGTACAACCAACGACCAGAGAATGCATTTTCATTTCATTTCGTTTCATTCAACTGTCAGGGACCACCCACTGTGCTTTGCCATCAAGTCATGACTTGAAATTGGAAACACAAACACAAATATACGTATAAATATAATGAAAATAGAGATGAAATGTAAAGAGCAGCCCCGCATCATGGACCATGAACACTGAACACTAAACAGAGAAGGAGATTCCAAAGCAACAATATGAAATACATGCAGTAATTTGTACACAATATGGAGGATGGAATTGGTCCAGACTCTTGTTTCCCTCCTTCAATTTACAATGTCATGTCTGTGCCGTGGTCAAGGCAAAGTAAATGTAAATACAAGATTCTACTTTTGAACATGATGCATAAGAATTCCCTGAGTATTCCAAACCCCATGTACAAAATAAATAACTTTCTGTCATCATCCGTCCAGTCAACTACCAAAGCCAACCCAAGTCCAAGTCCAACTCACTCTACAAACTACAAAGCCAAGAATTTCATATTATGATAGAATTTTGTCCTATTTTATTATTTATTAAAATATCTACTTTGGTTGCTGTATCCATCTACAAATATTTAGAATTTAGAGTTTAGAAGACAGACAAAGAGACAAAGGGGAGAAAATGGAGAATGTATTGATATTCTCCATCATATAAAAGTAAGCAGCTTTCTCCCTTGTACGATGTACGTTGTACGTTGTAGTAAAGCCTCTTTTCTCCCTCTCTTTCAATCTCAGTCTCCTTTAAATTTAAACGAATGGAAAGTAAAGAAAATGAAAAGGGCTATCGTCGTCATGTTTTGATTGTTTGATAGTTTGATGGTCTGAGAAATTTATAAGCTAAAAATATAAATATTTTCCGAAAATAGCCAAATATAATAGTCAATGCCGCCATTTAATATTAGCTACATCTAAAATCTATAAACTATAGACAATGAATCTGAAATCTGTATACGTTAGACAATATAAGTTTTACACAGATATCTACATATATCTGTGTTGCAACTGGAACTGGAAACTGGACGACAGGCACAAACAAGAACAATGTTGCGTCAATTCCATCTAAATACTTTGTATGGAACATGGAACAACGAACAAGGAGGAAGAAGGGAAGAGGAACAAGGCAGACAAATTGTAGGAGTGCCGTGAAAGTGAGAGAAAGTGAAGGAGGACAAAGCTAATGTAATGTTCTGTAATGTAATGTGATGTAAAGTAATGTAAAGTGAAGTAATGTAATGTAACGTTAGTGTCTTGGAATTTTCAATAGAAACTAAATTTCAGCGTGTTATTGTTTCTTGCTTGATTAAAGACAGGCATTACGCGGAGGAACGCCGAGAGGAAGAAAGCAAGTCTGAATGCTTTCTCCTACTTTCTCGTTATCTGTTGGTTGGCTGGTCGAGGCTGTAGAGTGAGGCCTCCGGTCGTAATGTATAGATATCCCAACACATTTTAGTATGTGGGAGAAAGTGAACACTGAACACTGTACATTGTTCTGTTCCTGCTTTCTTCCTGTCTCCGGTTTCCACACTTGGAAAATTCTTATAGTATTCTAGGGTTCTAGTGTTCTAGAATTCTAGAATTCTACAGTTCTGAAGGTTTAGAACTCTGGAACTCTGGAACTCTGGAGTTGTAGGATACAGCTATATAACTCAACCTTGTAGACGTTCCAATGATACACATGAACAAGTGTGGCGTAGTCTAAAGAGTATGGAGGATTGAGGATTGAGGATGGAGCATGGAGAATCGGCAAGTTTGCACAGCGGCCGAGTGCATGCATTGAATAATGCATAAGGAGAAAGCCTCGAAACTCCTATATAGTTTATGGCCAGTGATTATTCTCTCGAAAGTGCTCTTCAACTTCTATGTCGTTCAAATATCTCCTTTATGTGAAAACTTGCTAATACTAATACTAATACTTCCACATCCCACCAACCAACAAATAAAATATTCCATGAGAAAACATTTTACATTTCCCTCTTTATTCAACCCACTCTCTCCCGTGGCCTCTCTCTCTCTTTCTCCTTCTCTTTCTTGCTTGTGCAGAAATCTAAATCCAAGTTCAAATCAAGTCGATAATAAACGAGCAAAGTCACATTTATCTGCATTTAATGTATTTTGTTGTTTTTTGTAGCTAAAAACTACTACTAGGGTTTTCTGTATACATTTACAATGTACAATATGAATGTATTTTTCTCACTCTCTTAAATTTACACATTAAAAAGTCCGCCAAAGTACAATGTACACCTTTCAAGAATTGAGCTAAATTCCTAACATTTCAATTAGCAGGAGCAAAATCCTGTACGTTTTTGAGTTTACTTCTCTGTTTTCTCTGTATGACAAGAAAATGTACAGAGTGCAAAATATTTGAAAATATTGAACATTTCCGTTTTCTTCTCCTTCTTAACTAAACGCGTGGCAAAAACCTTAACATGCAAAGAAATATGTGTTTGTATAAAGGGTCCAGTTTCCAGTTTCAAGTTTCCAGTTGACCGTACAAAGTGCAGAACAACCAAACCAACGAGGGTTGGTAAATGATGGCAATTTGGTACTTCGTGTGTGCCCACTGTATCTACAATAATATTATCGCGCATCATACGCTAGCTTTAGCTCTGACTCTGCTTCTGCTTCTGCTTTTACTAGGTACGCGTAATGAGCGTATGAATTACGTTAATGACGTGTAAGGACCAGAAGGTAAAATATGTGCATTCATAAACTAACGAGTAAGTAAAAGTAAGTAGCGTCATATATTTAAGGACAACATGAAAATACTTCAGTCTTAACTTGTGCATTTAGTTGTTTGTGTCACCGACTCTTTCATTTCCTCCTTTCTCTCACTCTCTTCCTCTTTGCCTCTCATATTCTCATATACTTTGTTCTAATAGGTAATAATAATAATAACAACGGTGATGATGATATTATTAGTAAATTGTACAACTAAGAATTATAGCACTGTACTAATAAAAGAGAAAAGTAGTCCACCCTTCCACACCAAACTACAAACTACACATTTACAGTCTCCAGAATAACCCTTCTTAAACATACTCAAATATTCAAATCGAGGTGTATATTATAGAATGTAGAGTGTAGAATGTAGAGTGTAGAATGTAGAGTGTAGAGTGTGTAGAATAGAGAGAAAACTCTGAGAGAGAAAAGTAGCAGGAAAAGTTTGGCCGATTTACTGGATTCGCTTGACTGGTCCAGGCCACTTTATCCCAGCGTTTAATCATGTTAGAAAAAACAATACGCCCAACATTTATTGTGGCTCATTACATTCCGTCTTCCCTCATTCCCTGTAGGGTAGAAAAGAGGAAAACAAGTTGCTTCAACTTCAACTCCAACTTTGAGCTTCATTTAGAATCTAGAATCTAGGATTAAGAAAATTCCTTCAAAAACTAGAACATTGAGAAAGTATCTACAGTGAAAATCAAACAAACTCAAGTATCAAAGTGAAGAAACTTTGTATTTTCTTTTCAAAACTTCAAAACTTGAGTCTTGCATCGAGAGCCTTGAGACTTCACTTTTGAATCTTAAACTAGGCTTGTTTTGTTTTGTATTGTTTTGTATTGTAGATACATGCATGTTGAAAGGGAGTTAAAACTAGTTTCATGGCCTGATTTTATAATGTGCTAAACACAAAAGGATAAGATTTAAATGCATATGAAATTTAATACATGTCCCAATTTTACTGATATTGATATTGATTTTGCATATGCTGTGTAATTGGAACTAAGTCATAATTTTACACTGATTCATGATTTACTTCTGTAATTATTATCCCACAGAATTGGACTACAAAATTCAAAATTAAAATTGGACTTTGCGTTCTGGTTTAAATAGTAAAATACTAACCGTCGCTCGAAACCTTCTGTTGGGGAAGTGGATGCAAAAATGGGAACAAATCGTGTGCATTTAAAGTAAACTGCACCAAAAAAATCTACATTGTCACTCGTAACTCTGCGCTCTAATGTCTATTTTCTATTGTCTATTGATAATCAATAACATACACACGAGAATGCTGTTTGCTAAACAATGTGGAGTGAGCACATGATTTTTCCTAAATGCCGCGATCTTGATACATCTTGTGAGAATTTAAAACCGGATTAAACATGTGCACTTAGCTACAAGAACTTTGGATTGAGACTGGCTAAATTAAGTCAGTATTGACATCATTATAACTTTTTGCAATTGATATTGACCGTATGAAGTTCTACTACATAGGTACATACTACAGTGGCTGTTTGACGAGATGATGACCATCAAGATCAAGTCTAGTCAATAGTCAATAGTCAAGTTACGTCATTACAGTATAGAGTACAAAATGGTCTATCGTCTTATTGAACTTGCAGCAGCTTGGCTTTGGAAATACGGATAAATGCCTTGAGAAATGACTCGGGTGGTTTGTGGAAAGGAGCAGGAATCGGATGTGGATATGAGGAAAACCAAGACAAAAACAAGTTAGTATCAGTAAAGGAGAGGAGTACCAGTACGGATACGAGGGTGAATTCAGTAAAGTCAGAAAATGAGGAAAGAAAGAGAATGGGAAAATGTATTGAAAGGAGAAGAAGAACCAGAAAAGAAGAAGAAGGAGAAGAAGAAAGAGTATACAGAGAAAAGGATTTCTTACCATGTACTTTGGCCTCTTCCCAATATTGTTGAGGTCCTGGAGAGGAATGCTTCCGTTGCGCAATGTACAGTAGGAGCCGGCCAGGCCTCCTGAGGTTACGCGAGCTGGAGACGTATCAATCGTCGATATGTGTTGCTGACGTTTGCGGTAATACTCCACTTCGTCTGAGTCTATAGATAAAAAAAGGAAAAGGAAAATGTCTCTCTGTTAATTACAACTTCCATCAATGCTCCATGCTCAATGCTCAATACTCAATGCTCGTTGCGTACACAGATAACTCTCTCTATAGCCATATTCTCTTCCCCCGTTCTCCACACATCAGAAACCACGTACACGTTATATGTCCAACGTACAACGTAATGTACATACAAAATGTGCATTGTCCTGGCTGGTTCTTGGTTCTTGGTTCTTAGTACCAGCATTATTTCTTGTGCTCCATTTTGCATTCTAGATTCTACATTCTTGATTTTAGATACACACATAAAATCCCTGTTATACACATATGCACAAATTTCCCATGTACTTATGTATTCTAATTGCAGTTTTCCATTTTCCATCCATCTGTACGCTTTCACTCCTTCTATTTATGGCTACATGTGTACCAACACAAGTTTAGTCATTGCTTTTACTTGTAATTTTGGCTTTTCCTTTGACTGGTTTTTGTTGTCGCCGTTGTGTTGCCGACAAGGACACGGACGTTGTAGTATTTGAGAGAAATTTGGTATTTGTATTTGCTAGCCTTGGGCTTAAATTTGACGTTGGCATTGGATTTGGTTTGATTTTTCTTTCCTTTAGGCTTTCTCTTAAAACTGATTCAGTCCTCCATCAATTGATACTTACGTCTATTAGAAATCTGGAGGGTTGGCGTTTAGCTAACATCTACAATCTAGAATCTAGAGTCTGGAGTTTTAAAATAGGATTTAGAAATTCCAAGTTCCAAATTCTGAATTCCAAAGTTATTTGCTAGAATTGCTAGAATACTTGTCTGTTTATTAAATAGTACTTGCTACTTACCGGATGATAGCATGATACTTGAAACTATTTAAAGATTTAGATTTTAGACTTGAGTCTTGAGTCTACAAGCCGCACTGGGTTTGCCTTTCAAGTTTTGTCCTTTCCCATTTTGTCTCCACAGTAGTACAAAATACTAGAGTATTATTTAGTAGGCCTAAATTTGGAGCAGATGGAGCCATGTTTTTCTCTTTGGTTGTGTTTAAATGTTTAAACAAGTTGGATGTAATGCTGATGTTGACATTGACGATAGATAAGCTCGGTGATATTGGAGTGATATTGACTGCTTTTTATGTTCCTTGTGACAGCGACTTAATCTTCCAGTATAAATTTACAGACATTAGTCTTAAAAACTGAAACAGTTGTCTGGTTTGGACTCTGAAGCTGCTGCTGTACTAATTCTAGTTAAAGTTCTTGTCCTTATTCTTATTCTTGTTTTTCATCTCCCTGTTTCTCGTATCCATCATTTTAACTGTTCTTAGAGCATGGATTTAAGTCATTGGAGTAAATGACAAGACGTCATCGTGGACTACAGGTGTTTAATGATCCACTTTGTCTTTCAACAATGAAATATTGTCCCGTTCCGCCAAGGAACGGGGAAATGCGGGGCTCATAAATCTGTCTGTCATTCCATGTATTTTGTCTCGTTTAGTTTAGTTTAGTTTAGGCTCTTCATAAGTCTATATCTAGGATCTAGGATCTAGGATCTAGAATCTAGAATCTTGCCATCTATCTATTCATCTACCTGACTACTGACTACTTTTCTAGAGGTGGATTTCAAAATGTTACTTGTCTCTTGATTTTGTTCCTTTTAAGAAATTGCTCCTCCACAGGCTCTCGTTTACCATCCTAGATTCAAGATTCTAGATTCTAGATTGTGAATCGGAATTTTCTTCGCAAATCTCTTAGCAGATCTATCTATCTATCACAGGCGTTTGCTGTCGAACTTCTCTGTAGAAGCTATTTTATTTACTGTTCAAAGCTCATGGAAAATTGTGAAACACGAAAACTTAATACATCTTCCTCTGTCTTAAATTCTTCCACAACTTGAGCGTCTTGTGCCTTGTGCTCTTACTTTAATCGTAGCTCATTTCTATTTGTCATATCCGCCTGCTAAATGACACTTGTTCTATTTTTAAAACAATTTTGATTTTCCACAAAATCTTTCACCATTTTTCATTTTCTCCAGTCAACTAGATCCTAGATTCTAAATTCTAGACGTAGTAACTTAAAAACGGGCTTTAACGTAACGTAGTAAATCTGTTGAGAAATATAATCCATGTTACGAAATAGGCTTCTTCAAATCTGTGTTAAATCTGTTTTGAGTTTTGAGCTTTGCAAACCCTCTCTAATGTTTAATATTCAACTTGTCTACTTGTCTACTTATTTCCACTATGAATCGATGCTGGTCCTGTAAAACTAGAAAACTAGAAAACTGGAAAACTGGAAAACGAGCAGTTAAAAGGCTTTTGCAGGTTGGGCTCGGGTATTTTTCTTCAGTTTTGAAATTACCTTTCTTCATTATTTAAATGGAGAAATGGAATTCATGTTTAAAGGGAGAGAGGATTAAAAATTGTTAGAGTTGTGGAACTAATTATAATAGTAAATGGTTGCACAAAAAGAAAGGACGAGGAGTGTTCGATGTGCACGTTTCAGATCTGAGATTTGAGACTTGAGATGCTTTTGTTTAAAGTACTAAGGAGCTTCCTGAAATTTCTAACTCGTGTCTTAAAGACAGAGAGAGGGAGGGAGAGAGAAAATTAATAATTCTGAATAAGTAAATGATGTGGTCTAGATTCTAGATTCTAGAGTCTAGAATGGAGAACGGGGATTTATTTCTCAAACTTACTTCCTTGTTACGACATGTGCAGTGTACAGTGCACAGCTTGTGCCTTGTACCGGAATAATTAATATCCAATATATTTATAAAAGTAGAACGTAGATGAAGGATTAATTAGTATGCAAACATGTTGGTCTACACAACTAAATCCCCAACACAAGTTTATACAGTATACAGTACAGTTGGTAATTAGAGCATATTAATCTCCTTTGTGTATGCTGATGATTGTAATTGTGATTGTTTTTCGTTTGTTGTCTTTCTTTACCTGGACAGGGAATAACGTCGGGGTTCTTTTCATCGGAATCACAGCCATCCGGAGGGTCCATTTTGAGCGGAGTGGAAGCCTTTTCTCGCCTCCTTCGTTCCCTCACCCGTTTACGTGAGCAATAGAAACGAACTGTGACGATAGCGATAGAGACGATAATTAAAGCTGTCACTACTCCTATGGGAATACTTATTTTTAATGTGTGGGTAAACTCAAACTGCGGTAGTCGCGGTTTTTCTGAAAAATAGACAAATAAAATCCAATTGATTAGAACAATTCTTTTGACATGAATATTCATCAAACAAGTTTGTATCACAATTGAACTTTGGACTTTGGACTTTGAACTTTGTAATTGTGAAAAAAGTTTAAAAAGTGTTTCATTCCAATTGCATTCGTGATTTTTATCAACAGGTTGAACCTCAATCGGAATGGGCAGAAAGTAGAAACTAGAGTACTCTCAAAAAATCCAGAGCACAGACAAACAGAGTGTCATAACAACGAGAATGTATTTCTCCTGTAAATTCATGCATGTAGGGCAAATGCTGATGTGTGTATGTGTGATGAATGTATGCTGATATGATATTTTCAAGCTCAAGCAACGGATTGAATTCATCCCATCAGTTCATTTCCTACAATATGCTTTCCTCATTTTAATTAGAATCACATCGTATCGTATGTCGTATGTAGTATGTCGGAGTGTTGCTATCCTCATCCACCTTTTCCTACAGGTTTCTATGGGTGATGCTTTACATGTAGTTGATGCCATGTACAATGTACAATGTACAGTTCGCCGTACCAGTTTCAGTACCACTCGGAGTTGTTGATATCATCCATATAGTGACAAAGATTGTTATAAACATGCTCAATGCCCAATGCTCACGCATAAAGCTAGAAGCAGAACTTGAACCCGAGTCAAAGTTGGAACTTGAACTGTTCTCGGAAATATTAATTAAATTAATTTGCCCCGCAGTTTCAACCTGTTAATTGACAAGGCTGAAACTGAAATTAAGGTTAAGAGATGTAGCATTGTAGCATGTATATAGATGTATCTGTACAATTAATGTAAATACAGCAAGACGACATAATATAACTCATCCGTGCATGTGCAACTAACATTGGCTAATAATGAATACGAGTACACAATGTTAAGTAATAATGTAGTGTGATGGTCTCAATCTCAATGTGTCTAGTGTCTAGTGTCTATGTATAATGTACAAATGAAATTCTCAATGTCCTCTTTGCCGTTCATTTCATGCTCCAGCATATTATGCACGTACACTTATTAAAATTTTTATCATGATAGGATGCACATGTGTCTTGATCCTTTATACATAATGGGATATTTGCTAGCAGTAGTTGCTCTTATCTATATTATTATTATTATTATACGTACTATGCAATCATTTAATCAATTTCCGTATTATTAAGTCTCTGTATATTGTGTATTAAGCATTGTGTATTGTGTACCAAATAGTATAATGATGAGCCAATTTTCATTTCCCGTTTGTTATTTATCTATCCTATACTTTTACCCTTCCTTTCACTTTTAATTTCTCTTTGGTACTGTCTACAGTCTACAGTCTACAGCCTGCAGCTTATAAAATGACACTGTGAAAACGTGAAAACTACCGTGGATATTACAGCTTTGGTTATAATGATACAGGTGAAGGTGCAATCTTCACTATCCGAACACCGAATAACGAACACTGTCATTTTATCCTCTTAAATATGCATAAATACAGGATACTCTGCTTTTGGAGTGAAGGAGCGAATAAAACGTCCATGAACTATGAATAAATTATTATCTGTCATTCATGCAACCATTCACATCCGCCTCCGTAAATCGTAAACGCTGGTACAGCACAAGCGATGGCACTTCAGAACCGAGGATATTTACCTTCTGTTCTTGAATCACAAAACAAAACTGTTGATAGTCGACACTGTTGAAAGAGAAATAGTAAATTAGCATGTGCATCTACAATCTACAGTCTACAATCTACAATTCATCCATGACTCTGATGTTCTCAAATAGTCCAATTTACGACATGTTTTCCTACGCATTTTCTTCGCATGTCTTTTATATGCTGTATACAAATTGTTTTTCCATTTCGTGTCAACTTGCAAAGAAACGGTGCGTTTGGTATTGTGTATTGTGCATTGCACATGTTAGTTATTAAGTTTACTGTGACTGTCTAGAGTCTAGAGTCTAGTGTCTAGCGTCTAATTAGTTCAAGATACTACAAGAACTCGACAGGTTTATTAGAATTTTGTTTTTGTATTGTCTTTCATGTATTCTTCTGTGACGTGATGAGAGGAAAGGAAATGAATGATAATTAGCAGAACGGAAAATTTCATAAAGCTGTATGTTGTAGGTTGTATCGTAAGAAGTTGCAACGTGAGATTAAACAAGACATACGAAGAGAACAGCAGATAAATACAGTGACTACGGAAATGCTAAAAAAGCTCAATTTTCTAAGTTTAATGAACGATTTGTTTCATCAAAGTATGGATTGTAAAATACATGAAATTTAGAATCTCATGTAATTTAATATCATGCTTTTGACAGCTTTATGCCCGTTTCCATAAACAATAAACACTACTATGGTGATTTCAGGTGTTTTCCGTGTATCAATTGTGCGCATTATGCATTTATGAGTATTCATTTTTGCATCGGCTTTAGCTCTAGATTCGAGATATTTTAAACTTGCCACTTCCTATTGTGCAGCGTTAGGGCACTGATAATCAGCTTAATGACAAACATAAGCTTTAAATGAGCTTGTTGCTCATTCAGAACTGTACCCGCGTGGGGAAAGTGAATTCAGTGTCGACAAACGGATTCAAAATGCAGATTGTCTTTGAAGTTCATTTTCTCTGAACACTTTATAACGTTATTATATGTTTCTGTAAAAATAACATAGCAACCAATAAAATTAGAATACTGACTCGATTTATTGCCTTGTTTTTTGAGGAACTAACTAGATGGTCAATGTTTAATGTGCGTATTACAAGATGAATTTTATTTGTAAAGCTATAAGTGAAAATTTACAGTATACGGTTCAAGTTTAAAGTTTACGGTATTTATAAATTTTACTCCTAAAATTGTGAAGGTAAGTTATAAATTATTAAGAATGTACGTTAAACTTGTTTTTGGCTGCGTAGTGAATTTAGAGTCAAACTTAAAATGTCACTAATTGCATTGCTTTTCACTATGTAATCTGTTAGAATTTATATTTCTTCATTTCTTAATGTTTCTGCAAAAGATTCACAAACCCATAAAAAGTTGTGCCAAAAACGGTGCAAAAATAGGTGTACAGCCAAAGTCATACATAGTATTTTTTGCTTTTGTAGTTATATCTAGAAAAGGTTCATTATTTATTCCCAGCGATTTTTATAACGTGTCTCTAATCTCTAATAAAATCTGGGTGTTGAATTCGACTCATATTATGAAACGGAGATGGTGTCGTAAAAACTAGGTAAATTATGATAATTATTAGCATTTTGCAATCAAAATCTTTCGATTGAGCCCATGTTTAAGTAGATGTGGGAATGTTGGAATTTTTATACAAATATACACATAGTATTCCGATTCGCAATTCGCGAATCCCTCTCCTCTAAATAGCGCGGTAATAAAAAATAGTGGTTTTTTAGAAAGACGTGTGTAAAGGTGTAGAGTGTAGAGTGTAGAGATGGCGACGATAGGAAATATCATAGAAACGCCGACAGCTTACATTTGGCCAATTCACAAGATTTTATACTGCACCAAAAAAAATATTGGATGATTAAGATGAGGGTCATGAAGAGAAATCTGAGCAATATTGGATCTTTCTCAAATATCAAATGTTACACTTTTCTTGATGATATCTAGATTCTAGATTCTAGATTCTGGATTCTGGATTCTAGATATTCGATAGATGGGTTTCTATAAATTCCTCTATCCATTATAAGTGTGCATGTACATCTGATCTGATCTGATCCGATCTGAGATAGATGTGTGTCTATAGAGTATTGAAGAGGGATTTGAAGGGGGAATCAGAAACCTGATGACAGGAACGTAAATGAAGAGATAGATAGATAGATGAAAACGATAAGCGATGCACTCAGAACGAATGCCGTCGGCAGTATCTCGGTAATGACGTAGACGTAGCTTAGCTAGTGGTTTGTGGTAGAGATAGAGGTAGAGATCCAAAGTAGGTATCATCACCACCCAAAGTACATAAAGTACATATATGGATCCAGTCAAGTTGTAACTGGTTACCGGTAACCGGTTACTGGGTATTGGATATGAAAATGCTGCGGTTATGAAAAGGGAGTATTTTCTTCAATCAATAAATGTGATCATGATCATCATGATTTTAATCATGATCATAAGTGTGAGCTTTCCAACGTGCCTACGAGGGCGAATATACAAGCTACACACTAGACACTAGACATTGCACACGGGAGAAAACCTCTAAAACTCTAAAACGCCCACGTAATTTTCATCTGTCAAATTTCCTCTCTAGATTCACACTGCAGAGAACACAGTGAACCGGTAGAAAGTAGAAAGTAGAAAGTAGAAACACAGCCAGAGAAAGAGAGAAAGTACATATGTACGTATAAGATTAGAATTAGGAATGCTGAGGACGAAAATACAAAAACTTGGAAGCCGGGGGAAAGGGACGGAAAAAAAGAGAAGATAAGGAAAGGAGTTTAAAATATGCAAGATTGTAAGAGTACACGTTATATGTACATCTACATATGTTATGTTATGTTATGTTATGTATGCATGAGCATGGAGCATGGAGCACGGAGGATGAGTAGCCATATGTGTTTCATTTCCATCCGTATTCATCCGTCCTCTAAGGGAGGAGACCAAGGAGAAAGCATTCAAATTTATTGAATTGTTGATCCATCATTCTAGATTAAAGGGAGATGGAAGACTAAAGAAATAAGAATGGATAGCAAATACAACGAAAGAAGGAAGAAAAAAGGATCTGAACAGCGGCGGAAGGAGACCAAGAAGAACAGGAAGTACTCTTAGAGAGTACTCGACGGAAGAACCTCAAGACGAAACTCTAGACTCTAGATTCTAGACTCTAGACTCTAGACAGGGATCGAACAAATGGAAACATGTAAAATGTACATTGAACAACAGAGAGACTTTTGCTTTAGACGTTTGATAGTGCAATACATGAAATATTGAGAAGGAAAAGTGAAACCTTGGATTCAAATTCCAATTTATATTTGCATTATACACACAGAACTCACTTGTCAGATAAGACTACGTAAAATGTACATTGCACATGTGTTTCAGTTCAGCTTTCAAGTATCTTTACCCTTTACTCGGCGATACTATTTCATCTTCCTCTCTTCACTCTTCACTACCTTAATTTTTTGTAAAAACTGCATTATAAAAAAAGAACTTGGCCTTTAAACAGTCGTGCAATCAAATTCTCTGTACTCTTTACTCTATACCGTGCAAAAAATTGTAAACCTTCTTTTAAGCTTTTAGTACTACGTCACTTGACTTCAAAGATTCTACTTATGCTCCTATTTTTCTGCAGTTTCATATTACTTTACTCTTAAACTACAGGTAGACGCTGAATGCTGATGTCCGTTGTATATTATTCATTATTCATTAGTATAGAAAGATGTTGGAAGAAATTTAAATGTTTTTTAAAATGAGCTACAATTTGTGCATTTAATATCCAACATCCAACATCTTGCGCACAATGCGAGACGTAATATGATAATGATAAATTTTATACAACTCATGTGATATAACATTCAGCTTAAAGCTCCCATGTGTTTAGAATGAATTTTATTTAAAATTAATAATAATCTCCATTTCCTCTTGCTGCTCTCACTTCCGTCTCAGCTTCCATTTACTTTTACTTTTTAATTTCTTCATCTTTTTATAAAATGCACAGTTCAAATCGAGTAAAAATAGAACTCGTCTTTAGAGAGCCTTGGAGAGTTTTATATTTCTACAAGTGAAAACGCCCGTCAACTGACGGGACATACTGTATGTCTCTAAAATTCATATCCGATGGTCAAAATTGTTTGTTTATTTCAAAAAGCTCCACAGGCGCTTATTTGTACCCC
>JAQGBH010001412.1:0-32814 GCA_034698265.1 Sminthurinus aureus | reverse complement strand
CGCCTTCCCTTTCTTCCCTTTTACACAAATAGCTTTTTCTACCTTCCTTCTCCTCTTCTTCTGCTTCTTTTTCAATCCACTATGTATTCACATGGTATGATGCTTCGTCCTATGTATCTTGATGCATTAGTATTCCAGCTCTTCCAATCTATCCGTCTATCTCCTACTCCGAATCCACACTACTGTTATTCCCGCTGCTCATTTTCAGCTTCGGTTCTCAATTCTCATCCCCGTTCCAGTCTCGGCTCTAGATTCCTTTTCACTCATCTGGAGAAAGAAGGAGGGAAAAATCCTGTACTCTTTTCCAATTCCTCCAAAGCAATTTCCAATCTACTCACATATGCATATATGCACATGTGTATCTCTCTGTATACCTTGCTCTTTCTATTTTCTGTCCAGCCATTTCTCAGCTTGTTCTTCTTCCTTCCGTTACTCATTGGAATTGGAATCAGAGAAGAAATTTTGAAGAAATTCACATACTAAATATTTTCCTGCGTATTTAATTTCATATAAATGAAAGGAGGTAGAGAGAGAAAGGAGAAGTGAGTACATGTCTCTTGTCCTTTGTCCTTTAGTTGGGAAAATACTTTAGTCATCAGATAAAATGTAAAAGAGATTCAAGAACTAGGAAAAGGAACAACTTGATACTTGTTTAATGCACAAGTATGTATACATCAAGACTCGAGACACAAGTGCATTTAGCCGTTAAAGAAGATGACTCGAGAATCGAGACTCTAAACTAAAGTCTAGAATCTAGCATCTAGAATCTAGAATCTAGAAAGCGACGGACTTTTCCTTGTCTTGGTTTTTGCTTTCGTTGTCATTGTCATTGTCGTTGTCGTTCGTAGTACAAGAGAGTCTGTTTGTGTATATATGTGAGAGTGTGTGTGAGCGTAAGTTCTAGTCGAGAGTGACAGGTCTCATTTTTCAGAGGGGCAAAACCGGCGCTGCTGGCGGGGTTGCTTTGGGTTTCGGTTTTTCCTGTAATGGAGTTGAGTTGAAGAGAGAGAGAGAGAGAGAGAAGATAGAGAAAGTGGAAAGAGGAAAGGAGAAGATCCAAGATAGAAGCAATGAATCACATTGTCACAGAGCAAATGCATAAGACATCCCAAAGGTCCCCGATGGACCAGACCAGACCAACCTTCTCCTTCTCTTGCTTTTTTGCAAAAACTTTCCACTCCTACTTTACTCAACTCTACTCTCTACTCTCTCATTTTCTCTACTTACTTTCCTCACTCCTTTCCCTCCTCTCTCTTGCTCTTCCTGTTCATTTGCCTTTTTGCTTTCACAGCTCATCTTACTGTATGGCCAACTTCAGTTCTATCTCCAGTATCACTAGAAGTACAAGTAGAGGTACAGAAAACAACTTGGTACTTGGACAAAGTTGAAGATTGCATTCTACATCTCCAAATGATACATGTAGAATGTAGAATGTGGACGTGGAAATGGAAGTGGAGATGAAAATGAAAATAAAGCAAACCACAACTAGAGGAGAAAATGGTTTGGAGTTTGGAGATCCAAGTTGTAACAGAAATCCACCGACTACTTTCTTCATCCGCTACTGGATACAACTACTTGAACTACAACTTCTATGAGATATCAACATCAACTCCTCCCACTTGTACATTGTACGCTGTACACAAGAACGAGAGAAATGAGAATGCGCTTCTTCCTTTCCCTGCCTTCACTTTATCTTTCTTTCCTTTCCTCTTTCTCTGTATGACAAGTCAAGTCGAGTTGAGTCAAGAGTGAGCAGAGGGACGTTTAAGCCGTCACAATATAAAATATAAAATGCAGAAATAAAAATAGACTGGAAAATATGCACTTATATATCATGCTATTCCAGACCAAGTTGAGTCGTGTCATGTCATTTGATGCTCCTTTGAAAATTCCACAAACTTTACAATCTCTCAGTTAAAACCGTAAAGAGTACACAGACATTTGCGTGAAAAAAGTAGGTATGACTTTTGTTGGTTTTTCTTTTTCTTTTCTTGATGGAGAAAGTGACTACAGGAGAAAAATACGAATAGGAATAAGAATAAACCCTGAGAAAAAAAGGTTAGAGTTGGAGTTTTGGAGTTGGAGCCTGAGTCTTCAGTCCTCTGAGACTCTGTCTCTCAACAAACAAGAAAAACACTGCGATCAAGATCGAGTGAAATCGAGCTCAATTGCACAGAGGAATTGAAGAAGCAGTCGACAGTTTCTTGTTTTTAGACTCTACAATCTACAGTCTACAGTCTAGAATCCAGACTTGTTGTCACATTCGGTATTCATTCGTTTGACTCTTATTTATAAGCGGTGCAATTCCATTCCATTCCAGGGTGTTGTAAATTCATAGGTTTTTTCTTCATTTTATAGGGAAATGGAAAATAGGAAGAAATGAAATGAAATAGAATGAAAGAGCCCATCTTCTCAATTTTCCATGCATTCCAAACTCACAAGTTCCTCTCAATAGACTTGGGAACGAGACAACGACAAGGACAACTGTATAATGTATAACTACATCACACATAACGATACAATGTATTTGTATTATTTTACACACATGTGTGTTTTTGGATTTTCTATACGTTGCTTGTGTATTCTAGGCTCTAGACTCTAGATTCTAGGTACATTTCATTTGTCATCAAGAAGCAAGGGAAAAAAAAGATTTATTGGGTCACAGCAGGGATGCGTTCGCTTGAACAGTTCCTTTCTTTATTTTCCTTCATTTTTATCAGGAGGAGCAGGACAAGGCAAGGCAAGGAGAAAAGTACAGAGAAAACTCAAACATGTACAATGTACAAAATGTATACTGTACAATGTACAAGGGCTGCCCTAAACAATCCCATTCTTTCACCAAATACATCATAGAAACAGACTCTCCCCTGGGCCGTTCACACTGTACACTGTACCAACCACTCTTCTCTTCTGTCTCCGTCTCCGTCTCTGTCGCTGCTCATCTCTTAAGTCTTACATGCACCTCAGTAATTTATTTCCCCATACACAATACAAAACAAGACATAGAACCGAAAAAATGAAACGAAAAAACCTATTTACTATTTACCTATCTTACAGAGGGCATGTCAATGCCCATACTTGCATACTTTCTACACTTTCTCGGGGTGCATTTCACTCGGATGCGGTTACGGATTTACACCCTCCCACATCACACCACACCATACATGATTCCTATTACATAAATTACTTGTAGCAAAATGAATGGACATAAATAAAAAAAGAGCGGAAAACAGAAAAAGGAAAGAGCCGTTTTGGACTTAAATTACAAATTACAGTGTATAATAAGTCGACTAACATATCCATTTATCTATCTGTCTATCAAAAATGTGGGAAATGGGAAGGGGAAAATTTATTCGAAATTCACTACTAATTTCCACACTGTCCTACAATCCTAGGAGGCTTTAAAAGATCATGTATCGATTATCGATCCATCTACCTACTGTTTACTACCATTTAAAAGAATGTAATGAAATGTACAATAATCAAGTTTGTTAAAGTTCAGAGTCCAGAGACAGAAAAATACAGAGATGAAAGATAATTTTGCATAATTGAATAAACTGGGATGAAAACGGAAGGGAAATCATAATACCTACACGCAATCTTGATAATGAAATCTTTGAAATCTTGATAATATTATAAAAGGAATATGCGTAGTGGAGAATCAACGATAGAACAATACATCATTTCACATTTCAATATCTCTGTGGCTGCTGGTTGCTTAAAGTTTAAAGTTGAAGATGTGATTGATAGATGTAGAATAGAATGTAGAATGAGAAGAGAAGAGAGGAAAGGAAAGATGAATCATTTACCACCTGAGACGAAGTGAGAAGAAAGAACGGCGCCACAGAGTCAAGGGGGGTACTTATGCATGCATGCTACTCAATACACAATACACATCCATGACTGTTTAACGTACATCAAATGTATTCAGATTTAATTATCATACTGATGAAATGAACAAGAAGCTCAAAGCTCAATGCTCAAACCACCAAAACACAAACACCAAACTCAAACTCAACTACTCTTACAAAAACAGACATACGAATGTAATTTTTCACTAAAAAAATATTATAATCTCGTCATCATATCAAAATATTCTGAACTATTGAAAAAATTTGCAAAGTATTACTTTGATCTGATCTGATCAACTCAGAACTCAAAACTTGAGTCTTGTTTTGTGATAACATTTGTTCAAAAACTTGTCTCAGCGCTCTTTTGGCCTACTGTGTTTTCTGTCTTGCTCACTTATCAAATATACATATGCATATATATTGTTGAATTCTGGATTCTGTCAGCAAAATGAAACAAAAACCATCAAGAGGTTATATAATTTTCGTATTCATGTTGATAAATACTCAAGATTCAAGATTCAAGAGATGAAACTACTGCAGCTTCTACTTGATACTGCTGGCTGTGACTACTACTGGCAGTTGAATCCGTAGGCTCTAGACTCTAAAGTATAAACTCTAGACTGTAGACTGTAGATACTAGAGAAGATGCGGAGTGGAGGAAGGTAAGAAGGAGAAAAAGTTGATGTTCAAGTTGAAGAAGTGTCTGACCCGAAGAAACCCTGTGGAAAAATCACCAGGCGGTCGCAAAACCTGATGCTTTATGGGAGAGCTAATGGGAGCCTATTGTGTTGTCACAAGTTGAATACCTATTCAGTCCCAAGGAAAATATTTTATGCACAAGTCCATCCAACATCCAAGTCCAACACTTTAATATTGACTACTCTTCATCCTCTTCTTCTCACTTACAACTAACATGTAAATTCCACATATTAAATTAGATCTCTAGAATCTTGAATCGAGAATCTAGTCAACAATGAAGAGGAAAAAGTACGAAAGCTGGAGAGCTCATCTGCATAAAGCTAGTTTTAATTCAATGTCTACAGACTATGAACTATGGACAAACAATTCTCAGCCGTCTCTACACTGTAATTTAATACCTATGCTCAGACTTTGAGCAGAGTATAACTTTTACAAGTTAGATAAGAAAATCAAGATGATCAAAAGACATTGTCTCGAGTCTCGAGTCTCGAGTTTTGAATAAACTACAGAAACCTGGTTTAATGTTTTGATGTAACTTATGCAGCTGCAATCGTTGATTGTCATTAGCAAGAGTTGTGCAAAAAGTTGTAGAACATTTAATTTTTTTTACAAGTATCTTTGTGAAATAACAGATCAAATAACAAATAACAGGGGAAATATTTGAGGAAATGGTGGAAACCTCACAAAGTAAATATAAAAATACATGTGTAAAGACTAAAGAGTAAGGAGTTGAGAGCGCAATACAATTCACTATATATTCAATACACAGGACATATTATACAGTGTAAACTGTATAATATGTACATTTTGTATGCAGAATTGATTGTGTATTGTGTGGGAGAGAGAGAGGGAATGGAAATGTGAATGTGAATAAGAGTGCGAGTGCGGATGAAATGGAAATCGATCGGAATAATGGGTAAACAATTCCGGGAGCAAAGTTGTTGTAGTTGTAGCTGTAAGTGGATTTTCCTTGTTGGTTTGTAGTTTCTATATTCTGCATAAATAAAGTGTAGCGCCTTTGTATTTTCCATGTTGTTTTGATCTGGAATCTGAATATTCTGGATGAGGTGGGCAATCAGACTACTGTACTGACTACATTCAAACAGAAATCCAACTCCAACTCTAACTCTGGATAGATATAGTCATTATTTATACATGAATTGCATCCCACATGAAATTGAGAAATATACATACAAACACAAACACATGTGTAAAATTGGGGACAACGTACTAGTATAGTTTCGCTAGCAGGATCGGAAGCAAACAATCCTAATGACATTATCCCTTTTGTATGGTTTACTGTTTGGTCTGGTTTGGTTTGGCTCTGCTTTGAACATATCTGTAGAATTCCTCCAAACTTTGAAAGGACGGAACGAGTTTGGGAACTGATAATGTAATCTCGTATAGAATAATATAAATATAAATATAACAGAATAAAACTGTGATGGTACTTTTACAGGGGGCGAGGGGTAATAAAATTACACAAGAGTGAATTGCAGCTCCAATTCGATACTGAATTCATTTGAATAGACAGAACGAATATGTAGATTTTGCACAATAGGTTTTCGTTTTCGGGTTTTTGCGGCTTTTTCAAATTATTTTTTAAAGCTTCCTTGACTAAAAGATTAAGAATGGAAAATGACGAAGTGGTAGTTGGCAGTACGGGAACTATCAATCCAAAATCGAAATGTACAGTGTACATTTAAATTCGAGTTGTGAATTCTAAATTCATTGAGAATTGAAAATTGAGCACGCATTTTAATTCTCTCTTTTCTCACCCGCTGACTTACAATTTACACTTGAGCCCACCGTTCATCCCCGTTCTTCATCATCCCTCCATGGTAATTTGTATTGTAATGCTCAAGTATTGTATTGTATATTGTATACATCAGTCATGCACATAAACCCTGGATGTGTCGGTAAAAAACTGTGTTGGTTGATGGTGCACGGTGCATGGGGAATCGGGAATAGGAAATAAAAACAAGAAATGCCATTTGAAATCAACATAAACAATAAACAAGATGTTACTCCAGTCTCGAATCCAATTCCACCAGACACCAGACCAAAGCACAACTCCAAAGCACAGCTCACTTACAATCTTGGAAATGAATATGTAATGACAAAACAATCGGATAGCAAGTCGATACCATGAAAGAGGGAACAAGAATTGTAGAAAGAGAATTGGAAGGAAAGTGAAAAAAAAACTGCGGAGAAGACTTGTGAATTGTGTAAGACATGGAGCGGGTCGGACAGGGAAAAGCGTGGGATGTCAGGCAAGTTGATAGTCAGCTGCCAGGTAGGTGGAATTCAAGACAGTGATAGGAGGCCGTCATCAGGCATCAGACATCAGGCCGTCAGAGTGGAACAAAGACGGAGCCAGTGATAGAGTGAGTGAGCGAGCTGCGAATTATTGACATGTACAAAATAGATGAAATTTTTCTGACATCTCCATCCAACTCCAACTATGAATGCACATTATATGTGCATTTTACGTACATATGGTGGAATACAAAAGAAACCTTCACCAACTCGCCAGCCAGCAAATTCCAAATTCCAAACATCGCTCCGGAGGAGTACTGTACTTGTTATGCTTTATGCTTTATACTTGATAATATTGCTATATCTGTATACTGTATACTGTATACAGGAGAACCACAACAGTTTCTCTATTTGACCCCCCAGCGGTGTAGCCAACAACTATATCGACATTTCTCTCAAGATTGTCTCCACAACTGGCGATACTATTCTGGATTCTCATAGAGACAGAAACAGAGAACAGAGACAGAGACAGCAGCAGGCCGTGTATGAAAAATGGATACATGTGTAGAAAAAGTATCCATCACCCACCAGCAACCAGCACAGCAACTAGCAGCAGTCGGTGCGGTGCGATGCAGTGCAGTGCCGTGTCCGTATCGGTGACTAACATTCATTCCTTCAAAAACGCTCCCAGACACTGGCACTGGCTGAACACTGAACACTGAACACTGAATTGCAGAGAATTTGATTGCCTCATATAATTTTTTTCTTTTACTACTTTCATACTTTCCCCACGGTGTAGATATATGTAGATATGAATATGGACACAATACCACAAGTTCCCAGCAATGGTCACAGTTACAGTCACGGACATCAAATTATATAGTCAACTTTTATCCATCTCAATTGGAGACAATCTCAAGACTCAAGTCTCAAGATATGCATATTCATAATATATCATAGCTGGAGAAGATGTTCTGTGTCTATACATAATGTATTTCAGCCTACACATCACACAACAGAGAATGAAATGGATGAAGGACGGTGTCATTGAATCACCTCTGGGGGTGACTTGAATGTCATAATTATTTGTGCTGTCGTCCTTCAATTCCACATGTTTTTTTTCTACCGTCTCTCTTTTCATATCCACCTCCGGACTAGAAGCTTGTAGATTTCAGCTCAAAGCTCCAAGCTCAAAACTTGACGTTCATCAAAAGACATTTCACACCACCGCGAATGCCAGCAGGTCGTCTTAGAGACTCCACAGCCGCTATTCTATACAACTTTATTTTTATTTCATAGCTAATGATTTCATTTAATTTTCCACACACTCACACTCACACACCAAACACCAAACACCAAACGGTCAATTCAATTCACTGAAATTCATATTCCATTTGTTCAAAATGTACATGATATGATATAGCAAAATATCTTTTGTGTTTCTTCTCATTCCCGATATTATACATGGTGTATTTTCTAAGTTGTATGTACGACGGTCAATTGCTTGTACGATTATTATTATTATTATTATTATTGCTCTTGGGTTTTCATTTTCATTATTTATTATTGGTGTATTAGATTACAGGAGGGAAATTCAATCATGAAAATATTAGAACCTGAGTGAAAATTATGACATTCAATACAAGATGAGACATGAGACGCATTACATGACATGACATGTCACGACATTACAAGAGAGTGAAAGGACATCTCTATCAAGTATCGACCATTAAGTATTGAGCATCAAGTACGAAGCGGAAGCCGTACAAATGCATATACAATTACAACTTTTTGAACCACTACATGAACTTTCATTGCTTGTGTTTATTATCTAAAAATATCTAGTTGATATCTTGAATTCAGAATCTAGAATGCGGAATTTAGATTGTTTTATGGAGCAAATAGGACAATTTAAACTTGAAAATTCACAATATTTGTGCATTCAGAAAATGTTGAAATGTGTCCATTTTGATGGGCAAGGATATAAGAATATAGATTGAACAGTGTGGATATAAATATAAATATAAAGAGTGGATTTGGAGTCATGCTGTGAGTGTTGGAGTAGGAGTGGATTGGATGTTTTCGGTCAGACCGAGGCAGAGACTTTTTATGGATCGAGAAAAGCGGGGGAGTGTCGGGGACTTGTGAGGCCTAATAAGTGGGATGGAATGGTATGTGCTGTTTTTTTGGGATGGCTAAGCTAAGCCAAGCTATACACTTTACACTTTACACTATACTCTATACTCTATTCTGTAATATACTATGCTTTACTTTACTCTATGCTGCCTTTACTATGGAACACATAGGTATAAATACATCGTCGTCAACCCTGAGAACCTCACACACCTGAGACCCAATAATCATTGTGCAACTCACTAATTCCACCAAAACACGCCATGCCATTCAATTTCCTCATCGTCCTAGTCCTTTTCCACCACTACTACTACCACTACCACTACTTTTCCCCTTTCTTCTCCTCTCTTCCTCATTTCTAATGGAATGTACTACATGCTACATGCTACATACAGAATACAAATACAAAGCACAACCATCATCATCACCATCGTAAACCGAATAGTTGAGCATATGTATCCACAGATACAGACACAAAATGCAGACATTCACCTTTTTACTGTAAACTCGTAACATCCTTTCTGCTTTCTGTTCCATCACCCACCTACACAAATATAGTTTGTATAGTCCAAACGACAACGACAACGACAATCACAATAGCAACGACAAGGATTCCCCTAAAAAATCCATATTTGTCTCCTGTACGCACAACCTGCAAGATACATACGTGCAGTGATAAAAAATGGTGTCCTCTATTTAATCTTACTTAATACACCGAGTTTTCCTCAACCATCACTAAAATCAAACGGCACTGCTCTCAAAACTCGACATTCAAAACTCAAAAAGTAGAAAGGTACAGGACTTTGATGCCTCATAATAGATAATAATGATAACGATAGGAGAAAATATTAGAGATATAAATAAATACGGATGGGGAAAACTAGATATTCTACTCAAATCTCAAATGTAATCCTCGTATCAGAATTAGTTATCAAATATCTAAGCTCTTGTCGTCGTCCTTACTCCTTGTACATTGCTACTTTTACTTGTGTAAATGGTGGTTGTATGTTTATACTGGTTATTGCTGTGCTGTAGTGTGTAGTGTAATCTTTGCCGAAGGCCAAGCCAAACCAAACCAAGCCAAGGAAAATGTATCAGTATGATTTACCCTACCGTTCTTATAGACTTTTACCTTTGACTCTGATTTTGTACTAAATCCTCTTTTCTCCAGATTCTACACAAGAGTCCCATAACACTCTGTTGTATTGTACCTTTTCTTTTAATTCTACTTATATCTCCAGTTGTAACTGGTAAGTTGTAGGTTGTAGGGCTTGACTTTGTCTCCGACTTTTCTACACAGCAGAGGGAATACAGAAGAAAAATTACATTTGGCTCAATTCTCAAGTCTCAGTTCGTGTTTTTGACTTTGGATTTTTCTCTCATTTCTCTACTTTTCCCTATCATTCCAAACTCCAAACTCCAAGTCTCAAGCAGATTGACGGTCTTTGATTCGATATGAGGAAAAAGACAGCCAGACTGTGATAGAAAAAGAGACAGAGAGAGAGAGAGAGAGAGAGCAAGAAAAAAAGCGAAAAAAGGTATCAGGTCATAAATAAATCGGATTCTGATTGGTCTGACAGACAGTGGAAATGGAAGGAAGAAGAACCCTTTCCTCTCCTCTGCACCCGCCTTCATCCTTTTTTTCAACGAATTACTATTACCTAAACCCACCAAAACCAAACTCCTCTAATATTCTACATTCTACACTCTATCCTAATACCGCACGCTTACATTGTACATTTTCTATCCTATATTGTGTTACATAATGTATAATACAATATAAATAAATGATGCACTCACTCACTCTACTCTACTCAACTTATATTCAATTCAACAAGAGGAACAATGAAATGACCAAGAAAAAAAAACAAGGTAATTCAATACATATTCCACAAATCTAAATAGCGGAAAATTCTGAATACCCAATGTTCAATGTGGAACATTGAATTTCCGATTGTGTTTTGTGTGGTGAATGTTGAATGGTGAATAGGGAATTACGTAGGAAAAAGAGCAATAACAATGCTGATAAAATGAGCTTTATCATGCCATACTGAACACTGAACACTGAATAATGATGATGATAATAATAGTGGTAATCGTAATGAAGAGGCACAACACAACACAAAACACCAGAGAGTTTGTAACACGATACCAAACTCCAAACTCCAAACTCGAAAAGCTAAAACCAATGCAATGCAGAAAAAAGAGAGGATGAAACGAGTGTAATTCAATCTCAAATTATCTGTAAACATGAAAATAAAAGGCGGACAAAAGGCTGACTTTCAGCAGTTGAATTTAAATTTAAATTTTCAAGTCTATTTACCATAACTATGAGCAAAATTCAATATAAAAATGATAATAATGAGTTAAAACAGGGTTCCAAGTTGGAATCATAAGCTCTTTTATTATCCCATGACTTTTCTTCTCTCTAAATGAAACAATTTTCATGAATGAATGACTGGTTGATGGTTGACTGAATGAATAAAAAACAAGTAGATATATCCATTATCCATACTCCATACTCCATACCGCAAAACTTGAGCACTATTCAGTCAACTCAGTTCAATTCCATTCAATTCAATGCACGAATACGGAAGAGGGAAGAAGAGAGCAGCGATTTGATATTTGGTTTGGTTTTTTGGTGGTTAAGCCTTATGTAAAGTAAAATGTAAAAAGTATATGTACATCTGCCTAAGTCTGGATTCCCGTGCTATTTTTTTCAATGTGAACTTTATTTGAAAATGCAAAGTGTGTCTGACTTATTTACGTTAGGTTAGACTGGAAGACTCAAAGTCCCCGGACTGCATATAACCTGTCAATCTGGATTACGTACATTACCCTACCGACAAAGCCAAAACCAACGTCGAGGACCGTACACAATACACAATCCAGAATCCAGACCACATAGAAAATATAAAAAACATGGATCACATCACATCACATCGCATCTCGTGAGGTTATATGTGGAAACACTAGAATACTAGAATACTAGATTTTAAATTTACAAAGTATTATCGTATCAACAATAACAATAACAACAAGAGCCAGAACCAGAACCAGAGCCAGCGGATGAATAAAAAAAAGGAGAGGGAAGTCGGAGAATAAAAATTCAACCAACCACTTTTACATGACTTTGTACATGAAACTTGCCGTCATATGTCATATCCTTCCATAATAACGATAATAATAATAATATCTATACTTGTTTAGTATACATATTGATGTCATGATCATACTCATGTTCTCCTCCAGTTTTAGTCCATGTGCGGGGAAGGTAAGGAAAACACACTTGTATATTGTACCAGGATTAGTGAGACATTTTATATTGTAATAATAATAAATTCATGGTCTGAGGGATTACGGTAAAGTCGAGCATAAATGTAATGCCGTGACATGTTATGTTATGTCATGTTATGTGGTGTATACATATTTATATAATGCAGAACATGTGTACCTTACTTTCTTATCCTCTTACATTTACCTGTACATCGCATAGATGTTGATCATCTATTTTTCTATGGTTAGAAATCAGGACTGTGGTTTTCTTTCCATTATTATTATTATTACCCCGTGCCCTTATTCAGTGTTCAGTGTTCATACATATTATAGGAAATAGGAAAAGACCACACTGTCAATGTCAAATTCAACTCTCTCTGTGTGAAACAATCTCAACCCACCAAATCAGCGACAAAGCCCACCGTCTTCATTAAACTCAATTACAAATCATTATTCTGAATTATCCACCAGTAAAAACAAAACTCATGTTTTTCCTATTTTTCATAAGAATAAAATATTCATGTCGATGGATAACGGACGCATGCCACTGATTTATTTTCCGTGTTCCCAATAAAATGTTGTAAAAAACATTTCAACAGGGAGGTAGTAAAACAGAAGATGGAAAAATATGATTATGTTGATTTAAATAGGCATGATCAATGAACACTAAATGAAGGAAGAATGAATATGAATATCCTCAATTCTCTCACAACTGCCTTTTAAACTTGTTTAAAAAGTCATTAAAAGAAAATGTAAGATGATACGAATGTTATTGTCGTCCTTATCATTTGTATCAAATTCAATCCATTTACAAAATATAAGGCTAAATAATATAAAATATTATAGAGAATGGACAGTGGAGAAAGCGATAGCGTAAAACATAAAATATTATGATAAACTTGAATGATTGAGAATAAATGTCTATCACATATCAGATCCTAAAAAACCAAGAACGGTCATTTAAAATTAGAGAATGTGATGTTTAATGATGAGTGTGATGTGTAAAAGTAGTAAAAAAAAACAACAACTTGAGTTAGCTTGTTGTACCACAATAATAAAAAGAAGCAGAAGAGGAATTGCTGTGATGAGGATTTTATTGGTGAAAATGATAGGTTTAGATTATATTCACCAATTTCTGGTTCTGTTTCTGTTGCTTATTGTCATTGGTATTGTGGTCGTCGTCATCATTCTCATTCGTCTTATTGCTCAGATTATGAGTAGATAAATGACACTTGATGACCATTGACCACACCAAGACAAAACAGAGAGAGAAAGAGAGAGAGAGAGTCAAAAGTCAAACATGAAAAATCAAAAGCCAACCAACTAAAAAACCAAGATGAGATGGGAGAACAAGAACAAGAAAGGCTATCAAATTCAAAACCGAAGCTTTCCATCCATCCATCCATTCACTTGTACGATGTACGTTGTACCTTGTACATGTACTCACAATGACACTTTGCCTTGATACGATCAAATAAATAAATAAAATAGTTAATAAAAAAAGAACACGGCCTGCCCACCATCACCACTACCACTACCAAACCAATCCAAACCTCTTTTTTTCTCACATGTACAAAAAGGAAAATCCTAAACCTTCTTTTTTAATCTCCCTTTTCTTCTTTTTTTTCATCTCGTCCCTTGTTATTTACATGTAAGTTGAAATGCCTTAAAAGGAGATTCAAATCAACAGCAGAGACAAAACTCCAAACTCCAAACTCAATGCTCGAAACTCGAAACATGAAATAAGTACATGTCCATCGTCTATCGTCCATCGTCCATTGTACAGGTATAAACAGACATTTATTTGGAAACTATTACTTGTACATACATTTATTCTCCTCATTCCATTTCCAATTTACAACACCTTACATCCATCTACACCACTATAAAACCTAAATAATTATCCCATGCAACATTTTTCCACCTCAAACCTCAAATCTCAAATTTCAAATCACATGTCAATTTTGGTGAGACTCGACCTTTTGCCACGTCTTCTAGTGTCTAGTGTCGTGTCTAAGAAACATTCAAAATATTTATACAAAATTTGGACTCGTAGTCAAAAAAATCCTTTTGCATTTTCAATCTTCATCTGGCAAACCAACGGAAAGCTCATTTGATAAAATTTGAAATTGGAAACTTGAAGACTGCTGCATTGCTGCATACACAATACAAATACACATAATATAATAATATAATGGAGGATGCAGAATGTCGGATGTCGGATACGGATGCGAAATGCACTTTTATCTAGAATCTAGAATCTAGAATCTAGACTAATGATAATGATATCATCATCAATACCCTGATGATGATGATGATGATCAATATTACCCGAGACGAGAAGTAAACCTCCTCTTTATTTAATGACTAGAGATTTGGAGTCAGCTAAATGAGTGGGAGAAAGCCAAAGCCAATGGCTGAGTTTGGTGTACTTTGGTTTCGTTCGGTGGAGACAAAGAACAAGAACAAGTGGAAGAAGGCGAAGGAGCAGAAAGGAAGGCTCATCATCAGCCATGACCGTGACGTTTTCGCTTGCTCCAAGTCGAATGCTATCAATCTTGGTTGATTAGTTGGGCAAAATCAAGACTCTTGTCTAATTTGTAGCCTTGTGGTGGACTCGTGGCTAGTACTCGAATACCGGAATGCTTGTAGAGGGATTCAAAGTCCCTATCTCCATACTTAATATCAGTACTCCATACTCTATCACCACATTTCCAATTCAGCATTACACTACAACTCTCTTGTATTTTATAATATCAGCAGTTGCATGTACAAATTTCTCCACTCACAATCATACAGTGGGTGGAAGAAGGAGAAAGGAAGAGAGAGAAGCCCTTCAACAATTTGAATTCCACCATTGCCAATGGAATCCATATCACATCATACCAGCTCATTTTACTCACTCTTATTCTCTATGCTCCTTTCATGATACTAGATACTAAATACTAGATACTAGACAGAGACATGAAACAGACCAGGATGAAAGTATGTACAATGTACAATATACAACAGAGGGTAGAGAAAAGGAAAAGGAACTTTCCATGTTCCATAGTTTGATTCCGTGTGCCGGGAGCCGAAACCGAAACGGAAGCCGGCAAAAAATCAAGAGAGAGAGAAATGTAGAAGATGGAAGGTGGAATTGTATTTGTAGTTTGAGTTTGAGTTGGAATCGGAGCAAGTGGAGTGAGTGAGTGAGAATAGAGGAATAGAGAGTGAGAGTAGTGAGTAGTGAGTCGTGGAGTCATTTGGGAGAGTTGCCCAACCGAGTCTCAAATGCCATTAATGGTTATACAGTAATTACGGCTTGCTAGGAAATGCTTTGCAATTAACTAAATGGCGAGATAGGTAATCCCCATATCGACTAATTCCACATGATATATAATGACTTGGGGACTTATACCGGCTGCTCGACTCGACTCAACTCAACTCTAGTCAACTCTAGTCTACTCGATTTGACTTGACGAAACTTGCCATGAAGGTGTGCCATTCCTCCAGTCTCCAGTCTATATTCCACATTCTACTCGACTCTTCCAAGTCAGGACTACAAATATGTATGCAACCAGAAAACAGACTAGACCAGACCAGACCAGGGCTAAATACATAGTCGACAAAAGATAGATGACAACATCTCTCTCCCTTTCTCTGTCTCTCACTCATCTACACACAAAATACCCATAACCACCTATATTTTGTACACACTACACACTACACACTACAGCCAAAACTTGATTTTCATTTTCCACTACCAGTTTCCAGTCAACCCAACCAATTTACTTTATACTCCATACTCCATAGTACGAGGACACCAGAGTACATATAGCACAGTGCAGTATACAGTATGATCAGACCAGAGATGGAGATGGACTTTGAGTTTGGAATTGGAGTGAAATAGGTATGTTCTATAGGTGACTTCATCAAGGATTCACTCGAGTCTATAATAAATAGTACATGGTCTACTCTGCTCTGCTCTGGCTTGGTCTGGTCTGGTTTGGGATGCCACAGTCACTGACTACTCGACTACTCACTACAAATAATAAATGGCTCTCCTCTCACTCAATATCCTCTCACATAATTACTCCCCACAGTACGAACTACGACTAAAAGAGATAGTCCTATTGCCGAATATCTAATATCTAATAGCCTCATACACAAACTCATACCCTTTAAATACAACCAGACCGGGAAGAAGAAGAAGACCAGAAACAACCAACAACTAGCAACAAACAACAAACAAGTCTACAGTTGTTTCTTGTCCAGGAACAAGCCCCGAAATACCTAGCGTCTAGTGACTGGTGATCAAATCAGATATGGAATATCTAACTTGAAATCTTGTTGTTCCAACAGGAAATGGATAATGGGAAAAGTATGAGAGAAGAACAAGAAGAACAAGGACAAAGACCAAGACGATTGCCAGGACACTGGATCTAGATTTGAATTTGAATTGAGAATTCCGGATACATCCACAAACTAGAATCCAGAATCTAGAATCTAGAATCAGACAATCAGTAGGATGAGAAAATGGATAGATATAAGTACCCTCCATTTTTTATTCCTTTTTACTTGCCATTACCACACAAACACAAACTCAGACACAGACACAAACAGAAACACGCTCTCCCTTTCTCTTCCTCTCTATTTTTTAAGGATCCATACAGATCGAAATCCCTTACGAAATAGAGAGAGAGAGAGATGGAGAGAGAGAGAGAGAAATAAACCTGTATGTAATTCATGAAAGGAAAAGAAATAAATTCAAGATTCAAGATTCAAGTGTACTATTGTACACTGTACATTTAACAAGATGTGCCTCGAGATCTTGAGATACATTCTACATTCTACATTTCCACGTTCCTTGTTCCATCTCTTCACATTGGTTTCAGTTTCAGTTTCACTATCATCATCACTAGCAGTATCAGTCTCATCCTACATCCAACATCCAACAAGATATGAGCCAACAATGTTTAAAACAACAGCTGAACTGAGCCGAGCCTGTCAACTACCACGTAATTTATTTGTTTCCTCATCTTCTTTCTCTTCCTATACTCTACACTCTACACTCGATACTCCATACTCCACAATCCACACAAAATACTACACAAATTCTTGATCTCAGTCTCAGTTTCAGCCTCAGAATTTTTCTCCTTCTCCACTATTTTTCCTCTTTTTCTTTTGTTTTTGTTTCTGGAAGAAAATAAGACGTGGAATAAGTCCAACTCCAACTCCAACTACAATACCAAGTAGAAAAGGAGGAAAAACAAGAGTGAGTGAACGTCCTAGTTCCTAGTTCTACTTGTAGTACTAGTTAAGGAAAAATACATTGGATTCAAGAAACTTGAAAACAAACCCATCACACATCACACCACACACACATCTTTTCTTACATGCATCTTTGGATGTACTAATATAAGCGTGGAATTTCTTAGCTCAACTCAGCAGTAACAATACAATACAATACATCAGGCATGTATATATATATATTGTACGTGTACTTTTCTAGAAAATAGAAAAAGTATGGGGGAAACCGAGAGAAAAACGGAAAAGGGAACAGAGTAAAAACTTTCCGCGAGTGAGTGAGCGAGTGAACGGCAGTGGAGGATCGAGGATCGAGAAATCGAGGAAGAGTGAGAAACCAACAAAACAATAACATAACAAAACATGAAGGAGCAAACACTAGACAGTAGAGAGTAGAGAGTAGACGGTAGACACTAGACTAATCGTAAGCTCTTGAGTTGAGTTGATACACAACAGAACGGGAAGAGAAAGAGAATAATACAGGACGGGATGGAGAGAGAAAGAAGAAAAGAGCAAAGCAAGAGGAAGTGACTAGTATGTAGTATGTAGGTTGTAGTTGGTAGTGTGTAGTCGACACGCCGATTATGTTTCTTTCACGAGATGAAAAGGGGAATAGAAACCGGAGTAGTCTCCGAGGAAATCATTACAATTGTACCGAGTGAATGAATTTCCACATTTTTCATGAGCTTTTCCCCTATCTGTTTTGCATGACTCTTTTCTCCTGCTCCACAACATTCATTTTCCTCCACACTCTTTTATCCCGTATCCCGTACTCTTATATTCTACATACTAGTAAACAACACTCACTTTCTTTTCCATGCTCAATATAAAATGCTCATCTCTCTCACTCTCTTTCTCACTCAAAAGTACCTATAACCTATAAATAATGCGCACTGTACACTGTACACTATACATAATTTCAACAGCAACAAACTATTATCAAGTATCAAGAATCAAGACAGTAGTCCAAATCCCCCAAAATGTATACTTTTCATCATTAAAATTTTAAAGCATGGCACATCCTACATAAAATTTACATTCACAATCTAATACTTTGAAAAATGAACCACGTAGAAAAATTCAGTGAAATTAAAAATTAGAAGGATTCAAAAATGCATTGAATAATTGTTTGTTTTTGTTTTGTTTGTAGGCCAATTCTATTCTTTTTGTTCTTTTTGCAATGCTACAAGAAAAAAAGTGTGGACTGTGGGTATTTTAAATCCCAGACTATATTGTAGAAAAAATAGGTATAATAATTTGTGAATGTTCCATCTATTACTGTTAGATGTAGCTGAAGCACAAAGAGGGCATAAACATCCATTCTCCATACATTTTGTTTTTATTTTCTCCACAGCTACAACTCACATACATAAAAGAAGGAAGAGTAGAAAGAGAGGAGACAAAAGTGAGACAAATTCGGTTCACCGTAAAAATCCCTCCATCCGTAATACTTATTTAGTTTGCCCGAGTTGCATCCATCTTCACAGCGGATTTATCAATTCTTTTTCGACCGGAAAAATGATGTTCGGAAGACATCAAAATACTCTTTTACCGTTACTACAACCACCACCACTAATACTCCTACTACTGTTTTTTCTCTCTCCCTTCCCAGTGGAAACTGCAAGTTGGAAGCTCCGTAGAAATCTCTATAAGAATTATCTACATCACAGTACAGCCTTTATTTTTTTCGTTCTTTTATGCCTTTCCTCTTCTCCCTCTTTCCCCCTCACTAAACACTAAACTCTAAACTCCAAACAAACACCAAAGTATGCTATACAAATTATGAAACACTAAACACTATTGCTAAAAATTGCTACAATTTCACATTTTCACATTTTCACAGTTTCTAATTGAAATGATAGATAAAATTAAGGATTTCGTAATACTTTTACTTTTTGCACCAACTACAAGTGAAAAAAGATCCGTAGGAATTTCCATCTAGATTCTAGATGTGGGCAATTTATAGTCGTCTATAGATTATGGATGATGGAATATAAAAAAGAGATTGTATGAGGTCTAATGGTAAGTAATGACATGACAAGGCAAGACGAGGGTTGAACTAAAGAGTTAAGTATAAATGCGCTGTACGCTGTACATCAGTGTACGGTGTATAGTGTACAGCTTAAGTAAATGAAGGAATAGATTATTTTGAAAACTCTGTTTCATCCCAAGGAATCTTGCACTGCTTCTTGTTTTTCCGTCTATGCAGAATACAGACAGATAAAAACAGTGGACAGCTGGATTTCTAACTGTAGTCATAGCCAAAGTTGAAGTTGGAGACAGGAGAAAGGAAAAAGAGAAGTAAGGATTTAAGAGGAAGAAAAAGAGAAGAAGAACCCATAAGGCATCTTACTCCTCGTTCCTCGTCCTCGTCGACAGAGTGAGAGAGTGGAGAGTAGAAAGGGATAGAGAAAAGAGGAGAGGAGAAGAGTGTAGCCGTGGGTAATGTTCGGTGGAAAATAGGTCCCTGAGGAGTCTAATATCTTACCAAATGGTCGCAGAAACACCTTTTTAATGAACAAATGCAAGGCAAATGAAAATGGGGAATGTTTTCAAAGCTCAAAGCTTCCCTTCCACAGTCAAATACATTACATTTAGCTACACATACATTTCTATGTACAAAATACACAACTCCACCGCAGCACAAAAACTCTAATACAAACACTAGACTAGAATCTAGAAGCTAGAGTCTAGAGTCTAGAATCGAGAGACAATGCAAACACTCCACTCCAGAGCAACAAACTGAGAGTGCAGAATGCCGTTGTTGAAAACATCAACGTACAATGTACATATAAATACATATGTAAATACGGGGACTTCTCATTATGTAAAATTTCTACATTTTCTATATTCCCCCGTGCAATTACACACAAACACCTGGGATCTTTATTCTCTCTCTCTCTCTATATGAATGTTTGTATTTTCATCCTAAAATAAATACGAGCAACGCGGTTCATCTGTGTTCGCTGTAACTGGGAATCTACATACATATACGTATATGTTTATACTTTATACACCAAGGGAGTAAATAAGTAGAAGAGGGTGGAAATTCCAACTTTCAAATTCCACTGGTGGGTTTGTTTTCATTAGTGTTTTCTCCAGCTCCAGCTCTAGCTCCAGAACCAAAACCAGAACCAGAAGCAAAAGCAGATCCAGACTTGTGGAGGAGAAGAGACATGACACATATGTATTTATGTTGCCGTCTTTAAATAAGAGTCAAGTTAATTGAAAATTCTGGATTCTACATTCTAGATTCTAGATTCTAATGCTCTGTCACTAGTCACTACACACATAAATTCCTTGCTCGGATTCCTCAACTCGTTCTCAAATTCAGAGTCTAAACTCTAAAGAAACCAAAATCCAAAGAAAGAAAACCGTAGAAAGAAACTCTAGAATCTAAACTCTGGAATCTAGAATCCAGACTCGAGGCAATATTTCTTTCACTGTGTTTTATAGTCATCTAAAGTTGGTAGTTGGTCGTTTCATGCAAAGTTTAATTCCATTCAATCCTTTTTTACTGCTGAAAAGATGGAGGGAGGGAGGGAGAAAAGAGGAAGGCAACTTGATTTTAAAACGGCACGAGTAATAACAATAGTGTAATGATAATGATAATGAACATTTCTGCCTTCATTATTATTATTATTCCTATTCCTATTATTCCTATTATGTATTATGTATCTTTCTGTATTCTGTATTCTGTATAAATACCAAGTTGAAAAGGAGATGAAGGAAAAGTTATACATAATAATTGCTCATGGACATTGCTATCAGCGTCATCATTACCGTCCTGATGATGATGGAGATGATGATCATGATTCTAGATTCTGGATTCTAGGTTCTAGATTCTAGTAATAGAAAGTCATCTGGCTTTGGATTCCGATTCCGATTCAGTTTTCTTATCCGGACTCAGGGTTCAGGATTGAGAATTGAGAAGTCGGTTGGAGCCGAGGGCGATACAAGATACAAGGATGGATTTTACTTTGGTTTGGTTGTAGTTTGGTGGTGGACTGGAACTGGTTTGGTCTGGTGACAATGACTCAGGAGACTCATTACAACTGCCAGTGACCCCTCAGCATCCACTGATCTGATCAATATGGATTGCTCCCAAATCGAAAGGCAAACACGAGGGGAAGGCGGCATTCGCATCCAAATCGGCCTTCCTCCTTCCGTCTAACTCCAAAGTCCTAACTCTGAACTCGAAACATTACCATTTACCAACTCAAGACAAATCTACGGCTTTCTTATTTATTTTCACTCTCTTTCCATCACACATCATTCAATCTATCTACAGGACCATCCATCCATCCATCCAAAATCCACAATCCAGAGTCACTCACTTTTTCCTCTGCCTTTTTTCTTTTCTATTTCTACTTTTACATCCATTCCACAAAATGATCTCCTCATACATGATTCTCCTTTCCCCCCATTTTTTACCATTATCCTACCGTTATGTACAATGTACACAGATATTCATCTACAATCTACAAGCCTACAAGTCTCGCACTATCATACAAAATATAAATAATTCAATGCTTTCCCCTGTATTCCTGGCGATAGATGGAAAGGGCAATCAGTGGAGCGTACTATTTATTTAATCCAACTTAAGTAAAGACGTGGAAAAATACTATACTATTTCTAGTCTATTCTTTTATTATTAAATGTTATTTGTTATTTGTATATTGTATAGTGTTTGTCATTTCCCGAATAAATGCAGCATGGAGCTAAAGTAAATGGTTTCAACAGTGTGATGATCTGAACTCTAATTTGACTAAATCCGTCACGTGCTATGACTATGAAAACTAGAGACTACATACTAGAGAAAGTTGTTTGTACTTACCAGTTGTTGACTTGGAGGATGGTGAGGCCGGTATCTTGCGCTAATTGTTTTTTCTGGTCCTCTGAAGGGTACGGATGCTGTAAACACAAACAAAGAAAGAAACAACAATTAAAATTTTCATCAAATATCAAATAAGTTTCTCTCATTATTCATAATTCATATTATTATGATTTATGTTTCATGATCTATGATTTATTATACGGTATATGTGGTGCATCTTAAAAATAAAGATAAAAGAAAGGAAAGAATGAAGCGTATATTATTTTGTGTTCCCATTTCCTGAGCTTTTAATAGTCAATAGTCAATGTTTATGTACTGCAGTAGCGTATATGCTCGAGTACTCAAGGGCAAAGTGTCACCTAAAACAAACACACACACAAACAGACAGATTCATAAGTAGTTTTTATACAAATCCGTAATCTGTCTGTTTGTAGTGTTCAAAGACAGTCAACATGAGCATGATTATGAATGAAGTGAAGACTTGGGTGTTTTCCTTTCTGTCAAAATCCCCGTGAGTATTTATTTTGTCTCCTCGCCTCTCTCAAGAACAAACTTGTGCCTCCAAGCTTGAGCCTTCAACTTTATGTTCCTTTTCATTCAAGGGGAACATATGTACACATTTCTCAAGTGTTTTCCAACTTTTCCAGTCCATCAGTCCGTATTGGGACAAAGAGGATGCCGATCTGAATTCATGATTCTTAAGGCAATGACAAGGCCGACACCGATAAAGATACAGATGTCACCATACACTAATGTCAACTAATAATAATTGATACCCGATTCAGCTTTATGAGTTATGATTTGTATTATTATTATTATTGGAATGATTACATGAATATGAGCACTTGGAAATCAAGTAGGCGTGAGCTGAGCTGACATTGTGAGTTGATAGCTGATGAGGTTTGAGTGCGTTGGTAGTTTGTAGTTTGTAACTACATGTATTTCTGAACAAGATACAAGATACAACGCAACACGAACAAATGTACACGAGTCTTCATGTCAACTTTTTCAACACGGAGAAATATTCAAAAAGTTGTCAAAGTTCAAATCCAATTCAAGCCGATCCAAACAAGTTTTAAAGTGATGTGCAATGTACAGAGTAGAGTGTAGAGTGTACACTCTATATAAAACAGGAATAGCTCAGTCTATTACATGCATAATAAACTTGCTTTATGAATTCAGTCATAAAAGTAGTGGGACTCGGATTACTAATGATAATAATAATGAGGACAGTTTCAAGTTTATAGGCACTTTTAGTGCTTGTTTGAAGGGAAAGTGAAAGGAAACCATAGATATCAGATGTACATAACTGTCAGGGTTCGATATTTCCCGGGAAAAATAGAATTTTGGTTCCCAGTGGGAAAAACTGGGAAAAACTGTGAAATGGGAAAAATCGGGAGAAATTGCATTAAATTGGAAGGGGCATTACGATATAAATGATTTTTATTTTCCTACATTAACGTTTTAACAATAAGAAAGGCATAACAGAACAGCAACAATTGAGTGTAAGGGTTTTTTGTCTTATTTTAATAAAATGCAACCTTTTTCAACAAAAACTTGCTTATTTCCCGTTTTTCTGATTTTCACAGTTTTTCACACTAAAACTCTAGTGGTAAAAACCAATGTTTCCCATTTTTCCCATCACAGTTTCTCCCGTTGGACGAACCCTGATAACTGTGCATATAAACACCAGTGACAATCCAGGAAATTCATCCGTATGATTATTATTATTTGTTAGTCATGTTCTTTACTTCCTTCTTTCCTTCGTTTCCCTTTTCACTCTTACTACTCTTCTTCTACAGAGCTTGTAAATTGTATATAATATGATGCATGCACATTGCACATAGATACACATGGGCGGTACATAATATAAAGTATAAAATATACAGTATATCGGTAGAGGATTGATAAAAGACTTGTACATTGTACATTGTCATTGTTAGTGCTCTTCCATCTCTGCTGATATTTGCTATTGATAGAAGGTCTCGCTAATAAGAAGAGAACTGATGACGTTTCGGAGGTGTGGCAGACAGTTGACAGTTTGACACGCGATATCTGACACAGCATTCTCTATCCCGTCTCCTGTCTTCTGTCCCATGGCCTATATTATATATAATATAATATGTCTACAGTCTACAGTCTACACTACGATAGATACGATACATGCTTTTTGGATTCGGATTCGAATTCGGATTTTCATCCAAAAAAGTCCCCCTTTTTTCAATGCTCAAGTCTCATGTATGATCCCATTCCCATCTCTTTCTGTCTCTCTCTTTTCTTCAATACATGTACATATAATAAGCCTGTTCTTCATCTCTCATGCTCTCTCTTTCGCTCTTGCTATTTTTCACAATCTATTTAGGCTCAAATATCTATTCACTGGGAAAAGTAATGTCAAGCTCTCTCACTTTCTCTGTCTCTCTCTTTCTATTTTTCTTCTATCCACTTTGACGCTTCCCCAGAGTTTTTTTTCTAGCTGAGTTTCCGTTTTGCAGACATCATCATCAAATCAGCAAATACTGTTCCGTGTTCCGTGCTATCTGCAACAATAATCCTACTTTCCATTTCCTAATATATATTACATAACCCTGTTTACTGTTTACGAGGCAAATTTGAAATGGGAAATGGGGTTTTTGAAGAGTCGGTAAAAATTTGAGACTTGAAAATAGTTAGCAGTCTAGTTTGTTGAACATTCATGGGCCTTTTAAATTTTAAGAATTAAGCGTAAACTTGAACTGCACTTGAACTTGATGGTGATTTTATCATTTATAGTGAAAGAAATGATAGAAGAGCAATTATTATTATTATTTTTATTATTATAAGAGCATTGCGCAAGGAAGACATTTAAAAGAATGAGTGAGCATTATTATTGTTCAAGCCTTCAACTTTTCAAGATTTTGTATGGAAAAGGAAGAAGGGTGCAATGTCTCATTGTTCATTGTGCTTTGTATCATGTTTCGTGTCCGTATCCGTATAATTTAAGTGTAGTTGGGAAGAAAATGTCTCGGAAAACATGATATGATATCAAATATCAAGTATCAAGTCGTTTGGACTCATATCGTATCAAATCACATCACATCACACCATTTGATAGTCATAATAATAGTCATGATAATGATGATAATAATGGGAGAATAAAGAGGATAATACAGGAAGGTAGACATAAAACCCATGGATGTAGATTGTACAAAGTTGCGAGGATTTTATGCACAGTGACACAAAGCAGAAAACGGAGAGGACAAAGGACAGAGAAATTGAGGAGGGAGGATTGTGAGTGAGCGAGAAAAAGTTTTGCATGAGGGTGTCGACAGTCGACAGTGGAGAATTGAGAGTGGAGAGAATGGAGACTCAGTCATTGTGAAAGAGAAGAAAGAGTTAATGTTTTCCTGAAATTATCATGACATGTACTCAGCTCATTTTGTCATGACAATTCTTGTTGTTTGCTTCCTTCCACCATGATCATGATGGTTGGCTGGCTGGTTGTGTGTTTGGGAGGAAGAGCAGAGCAGCTTAGAGAGAGAGAGAGGGAGCGATACATTTTATAGGTATGTGAGAGAGAGTGAAACTGCGACGTCTCATGTCACTACTACTATGCGATATGTCCTCATCTTTTTCCTTGCTCGTTGTTCCTTGTTCGTCGCTCGTCGTTTGCCGTTCGTCCAGGAGGCAGATCGGAGCATATATTCTGGTGAGAGAAGCAAATAAATGGGCAGTCATGTTCTATCAACGCCTTCACGCAAGGCAATGTAAAAACCCCAGAACCAAGAACCAACAACTAACCATCTTTCTCTCTCTATCTCTCTCTACTTCCTCCTTCCTCCAACATAACATAATCATATACAACGTACAAAGTACACGGTAGCTACTTATTACTTAATGACTGGCGACATTTCCCAGCCCATCATTGTCATTCTCCTTGTCATTGTCATCGTCAGTCTCTGTATGACGGATTTCTTTCAACTCGAGTTTTGAGTTTTGAGCTTGAGCGTGAGCTGTCACCATTCACTCTACACTCTACACTCTACACTTTACTCGACTCATTTTTTCTCATCCGACTAGGATTTTCAGTTTGTTAATTTCACCAAGCCTTCATGTGTAACACGGATGATGATGATGATGATGATAATGATGGTAGCAGAAATAATAGTAATCGCACATAATTTACTAGCTTTGAGTTTTGAGTTTTGCAACTGAATAATAGTTTTTTTGTACTCTGACTTTTTCCCGAAAAAAATTATTACACCTGTTTTTTGCTTCATGTGTTTGTAAACCTTAAAACTTTAGAGGTAAATAATTTTTCCGCCTTTTGCAATAGTGTAAAATATTGTAGAACTGGAATATGAATTGAAATAAAAAGGCGGATTTTCCAATCCGACTGAATGTACCACGAGCCAGAAGGATGAACAAAGCTTATGATGAGGATGAACCTGAAAGGTGTGAAAATGATCATTTTATCTGTCTCAAGTCTCAATACTCAATAGGCAGTTGATGATAATAATAGGGATTGAAAAGAATCCGACAACTCAACTCGACTCAACTCCAGATCAAATTCAATGCACCCAACACAACAAAACACCAACAAGAAAAATAATAAAGTACGTTCTACGTCCTGAGTTGCAGATTGTACATTGTTATTATAGTCTCTCAAGAACGTTTCATGTACAACGTACATACAATACACACTACACATTACATTACATAAATTGAAATGGTCATTGTAAATTGTAAATCGTGGAAATGAAGAAGGAATGAACCTCGTAACTCGTAGCTCGTACGTACTTTGTATTGTCAATTGTGTTTTCGCTGAGATCCAAACTCCAAACTTTAAACTCCAATCTTCAAACTCCTAACTGAAGATCAAGTCAAGAAGAGTACATAATACAGAAGAATAGGATTGGACTGAATAGAATAAAATAGAATGGATCCTGCACACATAATCGGCCGTGTTTGTTATAATGATTACACGGAGAAGGGAGAAGTGTACAAAATAAATAAATCCATCTTCCACACAGGTAGATTGTGATTGCGATATTAAATACTACCATGATATCTATCTATCCGTCTAAAATCTACAATATAATATCTGTATAAAGATATGAAAGAGAGAGGCGTAAAAAGTATAGTTCAAGAATCAAGATGATACGGAATTTTTTGAAGAGTCAGCATCGTCATCATCATCCAAGGTATGCACAATCCACAACGTAAAATGTACAATGTACAGAGAAAGAACAGGGAAGAATTAAGAAGCACGCGTCGGTCACCATTCTTTTTTCTTCTTGTTTCTTTCTATGATTTTGGGTCTGACGTCAATCCAGACACAAACTATTTATCGGCACAGTGGAAAATGACAAGCTTTGTTCGTTATGAAGCCGTTTGCACAACTCTCGGTACAACCTAATCATTGCATCATTAACTGCCACCGGCAATCTATCTCTTTCTCTCTCTCTCTCTTCTTTTCTCTCCTTTTCTCTCACATCCAACAGACTAAAGACGTAAAGAGGAATCTCAAAAGGAGAACATTACATGACATTTTTATGCTTTGAAGCTTCTTATTAATTTTCAGTTTTGGTGCATTATCCTCTTCTCCTCTTTCACATACCAAACGTAACCATTTTACATTTTATATTTTTACACTACCCTACAATGTGTTTTATAAAGTCCAAGTACTTTTGTATTCTGTACCTACATGGAATATCTATAGAGCTATAGAGATGTAGAGAAAATGATGGAGATTGAATGGGAAAAGTGCTTGTAAGAGGAATGACAAAAGAGATGCCTCGTCAGCAGCACCTTGGCTGCATAAGTATGTATATGTGCGGATGCCTATCAATTATGACTATATGTATTACGTATAAAGTATAAAGCGTAAGAACCATGTACTTATATTATTATATTATATTATGGACTATGGGCATCGGCTAAAGTTCTCTTATCTTTTTCCATTTGCTCATCACTGTCACAGGACAGGAGGAAGCCGAAGTCGAAGTGGAAGCCGAAGAAGACGTGGACAGAGAGATTTGGTGCGCAATCAGAAGATTGTTTTTATTCCTGGTGGAATAAAGGGGCATTTCGCATCCTATCCGCCCTATAATGTAGTGTAATGTAAGGATAATAATAATAATGATAATCACAACCCAACAACTTCCAACTTCCTAATTCCTAACTTCTAATGGACATATCTCAACTCTCAACATATCTAACAATTTCGGAAAAGATGAACAGCAAAATCTCCACCCACCCGCTCATCCTCGGTAATCCACACTACTAATCATTCCCCACAAAAATGCATTATTACCAGTATTATTTATTATTCTGTATCCGTACATCAGACACCATACACCGTCTTCACGACAAATACAAATACACAACACAAACTGTACAAACTACACTCCCGAAACAAGAGATTCATCTCTATTTACTCAACAATCTAGAGTCTAGAGTCTAGAATCAAGAATCAAGAGTAAATGCATGTAAGTCGTTGAGGATTACAAGGTAGAAAGAGGGTGATGATGATGACTCTTCAATCCGACATGTAGAAAGACATGTACAATCCACAGATTTACCTGATTATGCTCCTTCATCCTACACCCGAGACTAGAGAGCTGAGACACACATTCCGGCTCATAGTTTTACCATATTATAAACAAACATCCACTCCTCACGATTTGTCCATTCAAATTCCAGGAAAATTCCTTCTCAAGTATCTAATTACATAGAAACCATCTCTTTCAACTATTTTTCTACTGTGAAACATCCTCATTTTCATCTCCTCGAGTCTCGAGTCTCGCTTCACGCTTCTTTCCCTTTTCATCCCTCAATTTCTAAAACTAAATGCTCAACGCTCAATTCTCAATGCTCAGTGTTCAACGCTCAACGTTGAATGATGAAATACCTTAAAATTGACTCTGTTCTCTCTCATTCATTAAAAAATAGCGTAGAAAAAGGCCGAACACATGATTTTCCATGTTATTTCCACATTTCGTGCAGATCAAACATTTTTTTACTCATATCTCTGTGTTCTGTCCTCTCATCGCCGTCTTCTGTACTTTGTACTCTGTACTGTGTCTTGTTTGAAGTTTACATGCAACAATGTACTTTTTACATTGTTATAATCATAATAAATAGGACTAGTAAAAAGTGGAAAGTAAAATGTCCAGTATCCAGTTTACAGTACCAAACTGAGATTTTACAAGTGTCATAAAGTATTTTTAAACTTTTTGCTCATTTCCTATGCAGACTACAGACTACAGAACACAACACACAAGACACAGCACACACAAAAGTTGGTGGATTGTCACATGTAGTTATTTTATGATTATTCCAAAGCCGGAGTGATACGTCAACCTTAACTTTTATAACAATAATTTAGCTGAGAGCAACCGGTCTTTGACTGGAAAATCTACAATGTATGAAAATTACAAGTTACACGTCCGTGTAGACTGTAGGCTGTAGTTTGTAGCCGGGATCATGCATCATGTATCATGTATCATGCAGGAGACATGAAACATGCTAATAAAGTATCAAATGAATAGAACAAGAGACAGAGACAGAAATTCTATTTACGAGGACAGGGCATTTTTTTGTCCTCTTGAATCTCGAATCTTGAATCTAGAATGTAGAATCATTTGACAAATACAAAATGCTCAATGTTCAAAAGACCAACAAGTCTACAGTAGATATTAGGCTGTAGACGATGAAGAAGAAAGTCATTTGAGCAAATAAATTTCGATGAAAACAGCTTGAGAGCAACGACGACTAAACTAAAATTCCTACAACTATTTACATGTTACATTGTAAATACTAAATAGAAAAAAGAAAACACACTACATGAATTAACTAACCACCAACCAGTTAGAAAAATTACAATCACAATTACAATACAACCTAAGCTTTGTCTTTTTTTCTTTCCTCTTCTACTCTGTTCGCTCCAACAATTGCAAACGGCAAATGTATTCAAAATTTATTTACATGTACATTTACAAAATATACACAATAAAGAGGGAGACGGAGAGCTTTACAAATAATAATAATAATAATTACAAATTACAAGTACAACAATAAAGTTCAGCTTTGAAATTCAAAAATTCAAAAACTCAAAACTTCTTGCCGTTGAGTTGAGTCAAGATTTGAGATCTCCTGCAATCTGCAATTTCCATTATCCATTAGATATTAGACAAGCTCAATATGTTTTAATATAAAAAAATTCATCCAACTATTCCTTCAATTTCAATTTCATGTATTCAGTTTTTACTCGACTGTAAAATTTGCTAAAAGCCAACTCTCACATTGACGCCGTGTACATTGTACATGTAGAATGTAGAATGTACACATGTTAAATAATTGAGAAAAAATCCGAGTAGAAAAATTCCACTTTGACATGAGCTTCACATAAATATTCAATGTATAATAAAGATATCAGATGAACAGAGTCAGAGAACAGAAACAGAGGAAGAGATTGAGATGGAGATAGAAAAAATCCAGTACATGCACGATCCACGCATAGATACTTGTGCATAAAAAGTTAAGTAAATGTGATTGTCGTTCTCGTTCGTGGTTTGGTTGTTATGTTATTTAATATTGTATGTTGTATCATGGCAGCTCACTTTGTGGGTCTTGTTCATCTGTCTGTTGGAAAAACGAGGGAAAAATATTTTATCACCCAATGAGTAATAAAATTTGTCGCCTACGAGGCAAGAGCAACACGTAAAGTATAAAAAATATAAAGTAACCCAACAGACAGTAAAATGTCCATTGTACATTGCACATGGATTCATATCCTTACTTTTTTTTATCTATCTCCAGTCCATATACCTTTTCCCCTTCAACTCCTTCACTCTTGACTCTGACTCTTCATTCTTCATATTGCACATTGTACATTGACATATCTCTAAACTGTACATTGTACATTGTACACTATAATATTCCGGAAAGGTTTACAGCTCAAAATGCTCAGAGGTTCCTTTTCCCTGTTTTTATGCACATTCCCAAAATATGATGAGTTTTATGACAGCATTCAACCATCAACCATCAAGTATCAACTTGTTGGCATGACATTGTCCTAATAGAGACTAAATGTAATACAAAGTACACAAAATGAAACAAGAAAAATGGGAGAATGTAGAATGTAGAGTGTAGACAATATTGTTCTGTTGGCCTTAGTGTAATATGAAATAAGATGCTCGGGTCATAAAGCATTTGAGACAGAGTACAAATCTGCAAATGTCTATTTCTACATCTCTGACTTTGTAGTTGTGGTTGAAACAATAGGAGAAATGGAATCTTTATCTATGTATTGGCATGTGTAGATTGTAGACATTGGATATGTCAAGTTGTGTGTAAAGTGTCTATAATGTTTGGTGTCTAGTGTCTAGTGTATGGTGTATGGTGTTTTGATTTGTAGATTGTACTGTGTACAGTGTACATGTTACATGTTATATAGATGGGAGAGCGTAAAGAGTAACAAGTTATATGACACCCATAAAGACGGGTTGGAAATTATTATGCGGGGCTTTATAGCGTGATAGTCGTCTCGGGTGGCTTTATATGGCTCATTCAATGATTACACCACACAACAAAACTATACAACAAAGAAACAGAGAGAGAGAGAGAGAGAGAGAGAGAGAGAAGACATAAGAAACTGAAACGGAAAAGTGCAGCGAAAAACACATACACACTGATTCTAAAAGGAGACGAGCGAGAGAGACTAAAAGGCGGTACTAACACTCAACTTTACACTCCATCAGAATGACACGGCAGATAGACATGCCAATACCATTTTCCACCATACAAAGTCCACACTCTTTTTTTATACCACTCCCTTTTATCCACTCTCTCCCCCACTCTCTATCTCTCTCTCTAGCTGTCTGTCTCTATTATTCTTACTGCAAATCATCTTGTGCTATTTCTATCCCATTCTCGCTTCTTCTTTTTTGATGCCTTGATGCCTTGATGCTTCATGTATTTTTTACCTCAACAAACTTTTTACTACTTTTATACGCACAATGTACAGATTACAGATTGTACAGTGTACAGGCGGGGAGTATATTTTTTTGTACAAAGTACACAGTTTCTCAGAAAAGAGGAGTTAACCTGATTCCACATTGCTTTATTTATTAATATGTTGTATAACGACAGAATAATCTGCAACCCATAATAATAATACTGACCCTACCAAATGCCGATGCCGATGCCGACCACAAACAAAAAAGACGAACCGACAGCAACAAAATGTACCTCATAAGAACATTTTGCAACCTGCAGTTGTAATTCAAAATGAAAAGTCTAGTCAACGAATGACTAAAGCGAATAAAGCTGTCTTTTCAATTTTTCATCAAAATCCATCCACCTCCTCCTTTGACATCCTACCATGTTTTTTGGAAAGGAAAATATAAAGTATCTACCTTCTATAAAATCCGTATCCGGTGGCGTCATTGTGTGCGTCCCTAGAGAAATAGCCACTACTCTGGCTAA
>JAQGBH010001411.1:0-32821 GCA_034698265.1 Sminthurinus aureus | reverse complement strand
CAAGTGGCCATTTCTGACTGCCTTTGCAGGACAACCCAACATACCTCACGTTTTCCAGTGTTGAAATCCCGCTCTGTTTCAGTAATTTACTGACGTCGTCTCCTCCTGCTTCAAGAATGTAAAGAGTTTCAAGGGATTTTTTGGACGAGTCGAGGAGAGCGGAGGCAACAGGGAGGAAATTTTCAAAGGAGATGGATCCTTCTCTTTCATCCGCAGCCGCAACTGCTTCTCCTACTACTTGGCTTTCGCTAAAGTCCACCAAATCCAGATGCAGACACAAATCATTCAGACGAGACTGATTATAAGCCAGTTTTTTCAAACTGTCCAAGTTTTTCATCTCCGGCCTCACTGTGACTTGACGAACGAGATGAGATTTGGAGGCGGAGGTCAAAAAGTCAAAATTAAAGTTGTGGGGGCTGCCAAAGAGTGGGCTCTGGACATGAACTCGCTGAAGAGCTGGAGATGAGAGGACAATGTCCGTCAGGAGCATTCCGTGCACTTTCTCCACGTTCAAAAGGTCAATCAGGAGACACTTGAGTTGAGTTAGGGAAAAACGGGGCAAATTTGAAATTCCGGCTCCATTTTCGTTTTTATTGTCAGAGTTGTTGCTGTTAATGTTGAGAATGTGAGTTGGATTCGGATTCTCAGCGACGGCGTTTCTTTGCATTTCATAAGGGATTTTAACAATGTACAAACATTCTACATTTGGACAAAAGTTCATGAGTAATTTTGTCAGACTCTCCGCATTCACAGAACCTCGGTGGTCAAAACCACAAAAATCCAGTTTCAACCCCCTGGAGCCGGAAGAACCGTTTGATTTGATACGGATTCAACACGAGGTCTTTGAACTCAAAATTTTTACAGGGAAATCCGGAGCGGCCTGCTTCGTCAAGTGCAGTGAGATAGTTGTTGAAGGCATCCAGCGTTTTTATCTCGCCACGGAGAACACCATCAAAATCCTTGATGAACGTCCCAGTTTCATCACAATAGCGAAATCGGATACAGAGCACACCCGAATAGAAATCGTCATCCCGGGTTTTCCATAAGAGGTCGTTGCACAGAGTGAGCCACAGTTTGTTGACCAAACGACTCGTCAAAACGGAGGACCAGTTTAAAAATGCAATGATTTTTCGTACCACCTGCAAAATCCAACCAAAAAGTAAGCATCATTTTTCATTCATATGGAAAATGGAAAATAATCAAATGGAAAAACTGGTGAAATTTTGAACTTTGAATTTAGAGCGAAATATGAAAACATTAGTACTTTTTACTTATGATTTATCTTACGATTGGATTTCTGAGGGCTTTTGACATGTGATTTTCCCCTTCGCCCTTCAGTTCCATTTCCATTTCATGTTTTTCCTGTTCCTTGGAATTTTTGCTGTCCTTGTCTTTGTCTTTGGTTTTGTCTAGCTCCACTGCTGTTGATTTGGATTTTGACATTGTGCCGAGGAAAAAATCCCGGACAATTTCCAATATCAAATCACCTCTCGTTTTTCTGGTCACGTCGTACTTTTCTAAAGTTTCTAGGAAACCCAGATTTTTCAAAGCGATTCCAGTGAGTTGAATTTCGTTCTCGTACTCCTTTGCACTCTCATTTTGAAGCTATGGAAAATATCAAACCACAAGAGATATTTATTTGTAGTGTAAAAGTGGGAAATTTCTCGTTCGCACAACTTGATAAATAAGAATACGGATAATGTAATGTGTGTAGTGTGTAGTGTGTAAATATCACAAGTAAGTAAAAAGCAAAAGACCAAAAAAATCTATACAAGTACCTGATTTTTAATACAAATCTCAGAGTCAGAATTCGGATGCGGGATTTTTTCCTCCTCTTGTTTTTCTTTTTCTTCTTCCATGCTGACGGTTTGCGTTTAGGAGCAAGTGGAATAAATTTCCCGTGGGTTTTTAAAAATTAATGGATGTGCACTTGAAATATTTTGTGTATAAATACCAAAGTTACGAGAGGTAGTAAAATAAATAAGCTCCGAGAGAAGTAACAGCTTTTTCCACCCTTTACTTTTGACTTTGTCCTGTTTGTTGTACTTTCTAAATACTATAAAATAAATTTAAATACCTTCTCCATTGTCCACTGTCCTTCCCTATAAATTACCATATAAATCCCAAATTCTGCATTCTACATTCTACTTTTTACGTGGATACACCAGTTCTATTTTCATTCCCCTTGAGGCGAGGAAAAAAAGTCCAATCCTCCAAGCCTCAAGTCTCAATACGTATTACGTATCCCAAGTCAAAGTCAAACTGTGTTGTTTGGAATAATCCGAAACACAGGATTCGAAATAAATGTGTCTATTTATTCAATACAGTTGAGCCTCATCTTATTTTTCACGCACATGCTCAATGCTCATTACTCATTACATATTGAACATGTGGTTGAAAATCAAACGTCCTTTGCACTATAAAATTGAAACCATGATGCATTTAAAGCAGATGAGGTAAGTGTGAAGATTGAACAGTTTCAAAGTGATCCAAAATAGCAAGCGGCGTTGGATCATGACAAAATTATTACACGTCATTCACGTCCTTAAAATATGCCGTAAATATCTATGTGCTGCATTGTGAATTCGTAATCCAGTCCAGTTTCCAGGCTTATGTTTTTAGCATCAAACAAGAATTTTAGTGGTAGGAAACTTACTCTGGAGTCTAGAGTCTAGATTCTAGATTCTAGATTCTAGATTCTAGACTACAAAGTACAAGAGGAAGAAATTGACCAATGACCACCCTTTTATATTTTATCGAGTCAAGTCGCAAGTCGTGGCACTTGCTTATGAAACACTTCAAGTTCTCGAAATTCAAAGTTGTACCATTTCCCTTCCATCCACCATCCACTCAAACTTGAGTCCGCAAATACTACGCGTCTTGCCCTGTTAAAAAATACATGCTCTGCCATTTTTTACACGAATAAATCATTACGTTACATAACAGCGCATTTAAAAACTCCATTCTTCACGTTTTTCCGATATCAAATTTCTCATGTCCGTCTTAGACAAGTTTAGACTGACAATGGAACGTTGTCAAGTGCGGGAACGGGTTTGAAACGTCATATATCCTACCCGACTCAGTTTTTACGCTGATTACGAATATGGAGGTCGTTGCCATGCATGGAGCTTCGTCTTCACTTGCCAACGTAAATATTGGAACACAATGGTTAAACAACCGCATCAAAATCAGAAAACAGGATTCTGCTGGATTTTTCGGCCGAAAAAGTCAGGATGACCAACAGAATTCTGGTTGATTCGGCTAATTTCGCCTGGATTTTCCGGGTAGAAGCCGAATTTGGGCGAGTAAGCTGAGTTTTTCAGCCGAAAATGGAGCGAAAACTCGGGGGCTAGAAATCCTAACAGAATTCGCCGTGGAATTTCGATGCGGAAAGGTATAAGAGTTGTAACGGAAAACGAGACTGGGCGGGAAAAGTACACTTGAGTTGTGTAAGCTCAATTTCTGTAATACTTTTATACATGTTTTGTCTTTTGCCATAATTCATTATATTCTTTCTCCCTGCTCTTGATTCAATATTGAATAACACAGATGTACATTGTACATAAAACCAACATGAGCAGTAGATTTGTGTTGGTAATTTTCCTATCTCTGGAACCTGGAACCTGGAACATATTTGGTTATTTACTGTGACTCTGTTTACTCTGTCCATTGACGTTAATATTCAGAATTCAACACTCGATGTTCCTTATTCCCTACACGTTGTTGTTTTAGTTACATAAGCGCGCGCGTAAACAGTAAAAAATAAAGAGTAAACAATTTTTTTCTTGTTTCTGGTGTTTTCCTTCCCGCCGTCTTTGTTTGTGCAGCTCTCTGCCTGGTTTTGAGTTTTGAGTGTTGAGTGTTGACTTGACTTGGATTCCTCTTCCTACGTTGATTATTCCTTATTTACTTCTAGAAATAGAGTTCAGGCGGTTGCTTTTGCGTTTTGAATGTTTGTACAAGCAGACAATTACGGAACCATCACGACATTGCCCAACGACTGCCACAGAGACACGAGACAACCTTCGACTTGTTTCTCTGTATGAAATATAAATTGATTCATTTTCTGAAACACTTCAAGATTTTGCGTATAATTCAAAGCTGAATTCTGATTCATTTGGCTTTATAAAATGTTGTCCAAAGAAGAATTTCATTTCAATTTCATCATCCTCAAATTCCAATGCTGGGCCAATTTGGTCCCGCTTTCAGTGTGTGAAATGACAGGAAAAGTTTTTGCCCAGAGAGAAAAGTGGCGACTGCGGATGTGGGGAATTTTCTTTTCCATTTCGTTGTCTCATTCCGTTTTCTCGGTGATCAGGTTGGTTCAAAGTTTAATCCGGAAGAAAAACCAGGAGAACGCTACCAATTCAGATTCGGATACTTCGGATACTTTCTCCGAGTTTTCAGAGGAGCATTTCATTCTGCATTTGACCATGAGTGTAGCAGAGATATTTCTGACGTTCGGTCCTTACGCGGCATTTATAAAAGAACCACAGATTTTCGTCGCTACTTTTAATGAATTTTACAAGAATTCTTCGGATTTGGATCAAGCCAAAAATCAGGAGCAGGAGAAAATAAACAAGAGCAAGAAAAAGAGCTTCTTCAGAAATTCAATCACGGATTATAAAATTCAAGATCTCTTTGCACTTGGATGGCTTTTTCAGGCGTATTTTCTGCTTCTTTGTGTCTTTCTCTTGTATTTATACGACTTAAACAGAGTTCAACTCCTTCACACTGCTTTTCCCCGTCAATTTCAAACCACTTTCACCATTTCAATCTCAATGCTCGTTGAATTGCTAGTGCTGTTTATGTGCGGCTCCGGTTGCGCCGTCGTTTTGACTCAACTCTTGTTTTTCGAAAAGATTGGATCATTTTTCATCAAAATTCGAAATGAGTTAAACGTGCAACAAAAGTGCTACAAATTGCAAAGTTTGCGGGAATCTTTGGATCAACTGAGAAAACTTCAGCTTTTCATTCAACTCTTTAATCAGATGGGTTTGCACATCACGTGGTTTCTTCATCTGGCGTGTAAAATTGTTGCGCTTGTCATGTTTTACGGTGCGATTTGCTATGGACACGGAAACCTCTTTCTGGTTTTTTTCTGCTACGCCACCGCGTTGACTGCCGTAATTGTTTTTGTCATTCTCTACGACACGGCATTTTCCATCCCCAACAATTTTAGATGTGTCAAAAAAATTATTATTCTCAACTCCAAACATGAAATTCGAGGAAATGCGGATTCTAATGTGGATTTGGATTCTGGTTCTGATTCTGCGATGGAGTTGAAACTGAGATGTCGGTCGATTCGTCCAGTTGGTATTAAAATTGCAAGTTTCAAACAGCTGGAGAGAACATCAACTCCAGATTTCATCCTCTTTGTCGTCTTCAACTTGGGCCGAATCCTCGTCACTTTTCGATAGCCGAAATAAAAGGAATATAGAAGAATCAAGAAGCGACAGAATTTTGTAGTTGTCGTTAGTCAGTAGTGTTTGAACTTTTGGATGTGTATGATTTTGTACAACAGAATTCTAGTAGTATAACTTCTCTTGAGCTTAAAAGTGTCCTCAGTGACATAAAATGTAGAAAAATGAATAAAGCTCAAAGTTGAAAATCGAAAGTAGAAAAATCCGTCATTCTTTTCAGTTTGGTCATAGATTTTTTCAGAAATTGTTCATTGCTCATCATAATTCACAGTAAATCCTAATAAATCATCTTTTTGAAGTTGTGAAAAGTTGACAGTCAAAAGAATACATAAATCCGCAGAGACAAATCAAAGAATCTCTTGTAATCCTCACATTTCAAGTAATAATAAACTTTTCAATTCCAATTTCAATTTTGCCTTTAAATTCTTTATCAGTCCTGCGATCGATCGCAATGCGCAGACACACAAAACATAAAACAATTTACAATCGGAATTTTTTCGTTCCCTTTTGACTTTTGACAAGCGACCGAGTCCAAGTAAAAATAACATCCAATGACGGACAAACTGCTTCTTTTCATTCCTGTCCCTTTTTAGATTTTAATTTTCCGTTTCACGTCCAAGTTGTTACAATTAAATACTCAAATCCAAAATTTACTCAATCAGGTCCAAACTTTGACATTTTAAATAAGGGACAGAAAACTTTTCTGCCGTTTAAAAATTGATGCGTTTCATTTCATCAGGGTACTTTTAAATAATTCGTATTATACGCATCAAGAGTCGAAAAATCAAAATTCAAAAGTGTCAGAATTGTTTACTTGTAGCTTGAATTGCATTTCATTCTTATTTCATTTGATCATCTCAGGAGGTTCACGGAAAAAAGTTCTACAAAATTTCAAACTCATTTAGTATGCCCAAACAATCTACTTGACCATGTCAACAAACTTCATTAACAAAGTTTGTTTAACCAGGCAAAATATTTTAATCTGCGTCCGAGTACAGCCAATTAATTATTTTTGTAGTCAAAATTTAAATTATCCTTGCGACATATTTATTTTTAGCTGGATTTTGTAGTCCCAAAGTAAATCAATTGATTGGTTTGAGTTTCTGTGGTTTGGCTTGGTTTGGAATCAAAATGATGTCCAAAGAAGAATTTCATTTCAATTTGCTACCGTTTTCATTTTGTGAACCAGAACAATTTCTGTACAGAGAAAACCGTGGCGACTGCGGATGGGAGAACTTTAATTTTCATTTCACTACCTCATGCCGTTTTCTTGGTGATGAGGTTGGTTCAAAGTTTAACCAGGAGGAAAAACGAGGAAATGGCCGCAGATTCGGATTCGGATTTGGAATCCGAGCTTGTTTCTGTTTTTTCAGAGGAGCATTTCATAGTTCATTTCACCATGAGCATAATTGAAGTTTTGTGTGTCTTCATCTACATTTCCTTTATCAGAGATCGAGTTATTTTCTTCTATACTTTGAATGAACTTTTTTGAAGAAACGGAATCCAAATCCGAATCAGAATTCGATTCACATGCAGAAGAGAAACACTCCAAGAAAAAAAGGAAGTGAAACAGAAAAGGCAAAAACAGTAAATGTCCCTAGAAATAATATGTGTCGACATTATGTGGTGTCCTCTGGGTGTCTTTTTGGTCCAAATTCTTATCAAATGACATGACATTTCGGTGTTAATGTGTTGTCATGTCACCTGAATTCCACCATTCAATATTTTAAACATTTTTTGGTGGAATTTTGGTAGAAATTCCATGGAAGCACATCCGAATCCGATGGAAAATTGAATGATATTGGTAGGAAGAGCCCTATAGTATTTTATACATAGACTGGGCCAATACTTAAAAGTGATTAAGACATTTTTTTTCAGCCTCCGGGGTTTGCCTATCTTAAAGAGCACACTTTTGTGGTACTTTTTTGTTCCAGGACCAAAAACCGTATATTTTTAGTTTCGGAGCTGGAGTGATTTGAACAGGTCAAGAATTACAATAAAAATGTTCCATTTTTTCCTTCCACTGCGTGTATATAACGAACTAGAAATATACGGTTTTTGGTCCAAACACAAAAAAGTACCAGAAAACTGTGCTCTTTAAAATAGGTAAAACCCGGTGGCTGGAAAAAAATGTCTTCATCTCGTTTTAGAACATTTTTGTGGCCCAAATCACACAGAAATACCATACCCCTCTTTGGACCAAAAACACACTAAAATATGACACCATATGACACCACTTTCCGGTCGGATATGGACACATATTTTTTCAAGGGGTTTGTTCAGAAACTCAATTACGAAATTGAGGAATTCAGAGAAAGCAATGAAAGGACACATTCTCCTACAAATTGACTGGAAAAGCTAAAGTTCTTTTTCTCTAATTAAAATGTATTGCACAATTTCCAGAAACAGGAACAATACAAGATTGTGGATTCTCCACTGTTCTGTTTCAGTTTGAGTGAGGAGAAAGCAGCGAGTTGCGAGCCACAAGTTACAAGTTTCAATACTTTCGCCTGTTTCATGGATCGTTGAGGTTTTACGCCCACTTTCGAGTTTCAAGTTTCGAGTGATATTGCTTTTCTGTGAGCAGCAGAAAATTCAATTTAGGCATTACATCCATTCGAAACCATGGAAACGTAACTAAATCAATTTGATGAATATCCAGATTTTTCGTTACGAGTTACATATTGCTCTTGCATTAAGTAGTTTCAGGTTAAATCAATGTGCGTTTGGAAGTTCAAGTTTCAGTGTCACATAATATTATTATCAAAAGTTGAGTGTCGAAAGTCGGAAAATTTTCCTGTTCTGTGAAAAGATGACCAAGTTTTGAGTGAGCTTTGTGAATTAACGAGTTACGAAACCATTTTTGACAAATCTCTATCTGCGCCCACAGTACAGTGATTTAACGTTGAAAAACAGTAAACGGCGTCCAACTAAAACACAATAGTTGCAGCTAAACAGCTAACGATAACTGTAAACTACAATCAGCGGCCGCGGAACGTTCGTTGAGCTGCGGGGTACAAAATCTGAAAAAGTCCATTTTACCTAGTGCAAGATTTGCCAAAAATATTCCATTTTATCTAATGTAAGCCCAACCTTTTTTGGAACCAAAAAACGGAACAAAGATCGATCGTGATGTTGGACCGAAATCCAGTTTAACCGTTGGTTCAGACTTTTTGCGGGTTATTTTTGACCGATTTTAAGCTGAGTATTCTTTCCGAGTGAATTTGCTGAGTCACCCACAGTTTCAGATCTTTCTGGTGGAAAATTGGTTTTGCTTGAAAAAATAACCAACTTGTAATAAAGGTTTCTGCAACAGCGGGCTTTAGACTCGCCAATGTTTTTACATTAACTAGAGGCTACCAAAAAGTCCTCTCACTTTTGTCAAATTTTTGCTCACACCAGCTTGGCTGTACTAATTGTTTTTGAGATTTTTACTCGGCAAATTAACTCAAAATGAATAATAACCATCAGGCTAAAAGCGTCGTTTGTTGCCCATGACGATGCATCCAACATGTGTTTCCCAAATAAATAAACAGAGTTTTTGTTAAATCGGCCAAAACTTTGAGATAGTTTGAACTAGTTTAAACATTTTTGCACAGGAAAATGTACAGTTTGGGCTACCTATATCAAAACTTGTAATAGTGGTTTTAAAAAACAGTATTTTGTGGTCCAGTTTAGCCAATCATTTCGCTATCAATTTTTGTGGAAACACATTACTAATTAGTCCTGTTTGACATTGTCATTCAAGTAACTGGCTTAGCAACTTTACACTCCGAGCCGTAACTAACGGAAGAACGATGTTCATTCATTAATATTTGCAAATACTAGCAGCTAGCGAAGGGAGCTGAAAACTTTTTCAGATTCAGCTAAAAAAACCCCTCTGGAAAATGTAAAAACACGTCTTTAACAAGTTTGCAGAAAAAAACTGAAGGAACTGAAATTTTCTGGGGGGTACATTTGCGTTACTTGTACCCCCCAGGTCTTTTTCCGGGGGGTACAATGTATCCCCTGTCTCCCCTGTTCCGCGGCCACTGACTACAATGCAAATTCCGTTGCTAATTCGTTGCTACGTATTGATCGAGTTCGAGTAAAGTAACATTGAACTTACTTTATTGATATAATTCTACATGAATGATTTTAACAATGGTTGCTTATTGCTTCTCGATTTTCAATCAGCGTTCAGAGCAGAATTTAATATTTAAGAATGTGAGGCGCATGGTTCGTGGTTTAAAGTTTCAAGCAGAATCTAATACAGAATCGTGCAGACTACAAACAATATCTTTCAAGTACGCTGGGTTTACTTCCGTAACATTTAGTAAACGGCGTCAAACAGCAACAACAGAAACGGGACGAGACAAGGTTCCAAATCCAGAGTCTAGAGTCCAGAGCACATGTGTGATTCATAGATCATAATAATTCAACTACAAAAGAGTTCAAAGGACAAAAACAAACACCAAGAACCAGTTTTGCTCATGAAAATGTATTCAATATTGACGTAGCAAGTTTTGCAGTAACCTTTTTTATTAGTCACTTAATGAATTGTTTGCGTTAGCATTTCTCAAAGAACTCTGCAAACCTGCAAACCTACTCCCCGTTTAACATGTCAAAGTTTTAAATGGAACAAAAAGTAAAAAACAATCTGATCGGCGTCCAACTTTCAAATTTCAAAAGTACGTGGGCAAAAAAAAAATCAATAATATTTTGTGGCATTAGGGCTGATGATTTTAGGCTGGATTGAACTGACTTGCAATTACTTGTTGGTAAAATTGAGTGTATTGCCAAGTTATCACAATCAAGTAAATATTGAAACACTGGTGAAAGAGTGTTCGTGGAAATCCGCAAAAGTACACTTGAGTTCTGTAGTCCCAATTTCTCCAATTCGTTTACCAATGTTTTATCTTCTGTCATGTTTTTTTTCGCTGCTGTTGATTCAATATTATTGCATAACTTTTGTGCAAAAAAAACATGGGCAGTTGTAACGCTTGTTTCGTCATATTACAGTCAATCAATTATTTTTGTAGTCAACATTTAAATTATGTTTGCGGCATGAATATTTTCACCTGGATTTTGGAGTCAAAAAGTAAAATCACGGAAAAGGAAATTTACCTGAAAACCTGTAAAACTTTGTTTGATTTTTGTTTTGGTTGGTCATCAAATGATTTGTTTGATTTCGTTAGCCTCAATTCTTATTTCATTCGGTATCAGTTTAGGAAACCTGACCGTACTTTCGCTACAATTCCAAGAAAAGAAAGAAGAAAATGTAGTCGGCGTCCAACTTTCCAATTTCCAAAAATATATGGACAACAAGAAAACTTGGATTTTGGTCCTTTATGACCAATGACTTTTGTATGGCAACTTTAACTTTTGACAGGTTGGATCAAACTGATTTGACAATTTGAGTAATTGCCCCATTGTTTTTTGACAAAATTTCTTTTAAAGTTAGCACAACTACAAAATGTACCAAAAAAAATAACGCCCTTCCAACATGAACATAAAAAATGATAAACATGATGTTGACAGTTGGGAAAAGAGTTTCCATGGAAATCGAAACTCGAGAATCGAGACGGGAAAAGTAAACTTGAGTTGTGTATTGTGTAGGCTGAATGTCTCTACTTCATTTACAAGTTTTTTTATGTTTTGTCGTATTATTTCTCGCTGCTGTTGATTAAATATTGAATTACACTTGTGTAAAAAACACGAGCCATCGAGTCATCGATCTGCCTGTATTTTGTGTTTGCATTTGCCTCCACATTTATATTGGTGTTTTTCCTATCTCTGGAAACTGGAGCATGTTTCAATATTTACTGTGACTCTTTGAGCTGTTCATTGACCACTGACCATTGACGTCAATACTTCCCACTTTCCACTTTGATTATCCTCAATTTACCTATGGAAATAGCGTCCAGGTGTTTGGATTTGCATTTACAATGTTTGGTCACGGAAATTAGACGCCGGCACTCGCTGTTTGCTGTATGTCTTCCACAGTTCAAACACAATATCAACCCTAAATCATCCTTCCTTTTCCTTGTAATCTTGGACAGAGTCTTCTAGGCAGTTCTCTATTCTACATTCTCCATGTGAAAAACAACACAACACAACAGAAGAAGCCCACCAAAATTCTTTCTTCTTCCTCCTGCTACTCAACTGCGAAACAAACAGCATGGGATTTATCTCCATAACTTAATTGATTGCTTTGGCTTGATACAGAATTAAAATGTTGTCCAAAGAGAAATTCCATTGCAATTTCAGGCTCCTCAAATTTCAACCTGCTCTAAATTTGCTGCCGTTTTCAGTTTGTGAACAAACTGGAACAATTTCTGTACAGAAAAAACCCTGGCGACTGCGGATGTGGAGAATTTTATTTTTCATTTCGTTGTCTCATGTCTAGAGTCTAGAGTTTAGAGTTTAGAGTCCAGAATAGCGCAAAATGAAGAAACATAAATGCAGCTGAGATTATGACCTAAAACACTGACTCAAAATGAGCAAAGAAAAAATATTCATATTCTTGTTGTTGTCGTCGTTTATTCATTGTTTTGCAAACGACACTCATCACAGTAAAATAATTCATAATTAATAATAAAGCATTTGAAATTTGAAGCTGTGGACAGACAATTGGAAAAATGAATTTTTATGCTTTAATGAACTTTTCTATCCAGAGCAAAACTATGGTACTCGAAGCAAAATCTCCTAAACAGAAATTTGATATTGTAATTTCAATTTTTTGAATGACGTCAAACCATAAAATGTCAAGTACATTTTGTAAAGGTAAACACTTTGTCATTATTTTGAATGATTTTCTGTACAACTGATCAGAAAAAGTAAATCCCAAAAGACCCAGCAGCCCAAGAGAAAAGAAAAAAGCCAAAAGATATCTCGGCGAACAAAAATATCCACAAAAATCTTGCTTTTAATTTTGGTTTTCCATTCTCTTCTTCTGATTTGAACTTTTGAAACATATTAGATGATCCATCGCAATCAACTCGGTCAAAACAGAACATCTGAGAGCACATTAGTGTGATGTGAAGTTGAATAATACCAAACGGCGTCGAAATTAAACAATAATTGCAGCTAAACAAATAACTGTGAAATAAAGTGCAAATTCCGTTCCTTATGCGACGCCAGTTATTGATCGAGTGCGAGTTGAATGCCATTCAACTTTTGCCATTCTACTCCACATCACAGTGGTCAATCTCGGAAGTGCCGCGGCCAAAAATCTGGGGACCATGGATTAGGGGTAAACAACATCGTAGAAGCTCAATATGCACACCATTTTGATCTACACCTCTCCAGAAGGGAAGTACAATTTGTGAATTTTTGAAGAATTTTTTCAGGAGTTCCAACATAAAAAAATTCCCACCGTCTTGACAAGATTTCAAAGCTAGTTCAAAATGTTACTGTTAGAAACGCAATTGTCTGTAGCACTCAGCAAAGTGCAAACCGAACTCTTAAAACCCTGTTTGTTGTGGCCACTGGAAATTTTGGACACGTACAATTTCAAGATTAGATTTTATTTTTAATTCAAAGTGGCACCTAGTGGCAGATGGAAGTGCATGCAACTGTTAGATCAGGCCATGACCTACTCTCCCTATCAACGGGGGCTTTATAGTTGTGTATAGATCTTAGATACGGTCTTTTAAAGTTTCCCCATTTAAAATACATTGAAATATTTTTGACGAGCAATGTTTGGCTGGTTGCTGACGCAACGGTTTACGGCCAAATTTCAAACCGTTCTACATATGAACTAAGCAGACACTTCTACGTTATATGACACCAAAATCAAGGCGAAAGCACGTGGTCGCAAAAACGATTTGTGGCCACTTCAAACCAAAAATTGACCAGTGTGCACATGAACGATTTTCACGTCATGGTTGTTAGTTGTTAATCGTTCCTTGATTTTCCTTTAGAGTTCATTTAGAGTAGCATTTAGTATTTTAGAATGTGAGTCATGTGTCATGAGGTTTAAATGTTAAAATTTCAAGTAGAATCTAATAGGTTTTAGTCCTGGTTAAATCTTATACGACTGCTGGTTTTACGTCCGTAACATTTAGTAAACGACGCCAACTAACAGCAACAGAAACGGACAGAGCCAAAGTTCTAAATCCAGAGTCCAGAGCACATGTGTGGTTCATATTGCATCATTCATAATAATTCAACTACAAAAGAGATCACATGACAAAACGAACCATCAAGGACCAGTTTGGCTCATAAAAACTTATTTAATATCGATATGAAATGTTTTAAAGTTTGCAGTAACTTTTCTTTGTTTGTTACTTGATGACATTTTTGCGTTGGTATTTCTCAAAGCACTCTGAAACCCTATTCCACGCGTCGCAACTCATTGTCAAAGTTTCAAATGGAGCAAAAAGGAGAAAACAATCTAATCGGCGTCCAACTTTCAAATGTCAGAAAGTACAGGAGCAACAAGAAAATCATATTCATATTTATATTTTGGGGCATAAGGGCAAATGATTTTAGGCTGGATCAAAATAACGACAGCTGTCCATTCTCCATTTTCTATGTACAAACACAGGAAACCGACTGTAATTCCTTCGTCTTTTCTCCTTTTCTCACTTTTTGACTATGGACGAAATAAAATTGATTTTTTTTTAATTTTAAATAGGTTGATTGATTTGGAAAACGCAGCCATATGTCTCTGTTAACAAAAATATCCTTAAAAAATTTTCCTTTTTAATTTGCTTAGGCATACCAAAAAGAATGACAATAGCATATTGCTCGTATATAACTAATCAAAAGACGAAGATCCTTAATTGCGTAGTACATCTTTTGCATGTAATGCTATATACACAATTTGGCATTCCTCCACCACAGTTATGGGAAATACACAAAAGTAAAGTTTTGTGTCTCCTTCTGAAACGAGTTTCACCAAAATTGAGCATCATCAAATTTTTAACCCTGGAAAATGTCAACACAACTGACATACACCATCGCTTGTGTGCAGTACTGGGTGACCAAGCTCTATCATAAGGAACTGTCAACTTGTGGCAAAATCGTTTCATAATTGGTCAAGACAGTGTTGAACATGATCCTGTGCCAAAACACAAGTTACTCCAAATAATATTGAAAAAGTGGATAAAATCATGAGAAAGCATGGAAAATAAACTGTGGATGTAATAGCTAAGAAAGTGAACTTGTCACATGATACAACGGCAAGAATCCTACATAATCATTTATATTTTTTAAAAAAGTTGTTGTCGTTGGGTGCTAAAAAAATTGACTCCATTGCAAAAACAGGTTGGAGTTGATTGTTTGAGAGTCGATGCTTTGTGTGACGTTCTATTTGGAGAATTATCTCAACCACCATACAGTCCTCACCGGACTCCAAGCTATTATTATCTGTTCTCAGATTTAAAGAATTACTTAAGAGGAAGGACTTTTATCAGTCTGAAGTCATTAAAACATGTATCACAAACTATTATAAGTCCAAACCCACATCATTTTTTTCTGAAGGTATAGAGGCTTTGACAGCCCACTGGAAAACGCATGTTAAACTTGGTGGAAAGTACATTAAAACTGTGTAAAGTATTTTTGTTTGTCTGCCTATATTTAAAAAAATTATGGACTATTTCAATTCTTTTTGGTATGTCTAAGTATTTATGAACAGATATAATTCCATGTTTAAGAGTAGTGAAGTGAGTTCAAGTTAAATTACATGTGCATAGGTTACAGGCTAAAACCGTGTAAATAATGTACTTAATATTGTCTTAATATATGTGACGATTTTGACTGAGTTACGTTACAATTTACAATTCATGTAGTTTTTACAAGATAGTTCAGAGCATAATGTACTAGGATATAACAATTACACAGACATGCTCATGTTTAACATTTTTAGCAGTTTTTTGTCTAGACGCCAAGAATGTGACTAGTATGCATAGTTTTGGGTTTACTCTTCCTTCTAAAGTACTTAGGAGAATATTATTATTGGTTGTGGATTGTGTACATCGTTTCTGGTACTCTTGACTAATGTCAACTGATAAAGTGTTCACAGTCGATGGTATATCATGTATCATCATCATGGATCCCCTATCATTTTATGAGCGTGTAATTTTTAATTGCATTCATTAATGCCTCATTAAATATATTAATGTGACTCAAATTCCTGAGTTTTTTTCATAATATTATTATATGAATTGTACTGAATTTCTCTCTTATTCTACGTATTTCATACATATATATAGTAATATATTATATATATGTAACAATATTATATTGCCCTGATCCTGAAAATGCATGATAGTATGCATAGACAGTGGGTTTCCTTGAGATTAGTACAATGTGAGGTACAGTAGGGCTATATAGTGAAAGAAAATATTTTGCAGTGATTTGTAATGTGCACGATGAAATTTCTCATTCACCATTGCCCATTTCATGATTACGTGCACAGAATTTAAAATTTTACTTTGAATAACTAAATAATGTTCAACATGTGCAATAAAGCAGATTGGCTACTGTATGTCCGACTTAAAATGTATTCAAAGTTATGTTGGAATTTTCTCTTATGAGACGCGTATAATAATTGTCTACTTCTTAAAATGATTATTATACAGTGATATTTCTAAAGTCTATAGTAAAAAGTAATATGTAAAATGCTGCACAGTAACGCCATTGTACACCTGTTTTTATTTGAGTTGTTAAACTCAAACTGTTTCGCTCGACTATTTTTGTTACTATGTAAAACTACTCATTAATTATCATGTTTAACTTCATCAGTTGTTGAATTTCTTTATTGGACAACATCAATATATTTACCATGATGTAAAGATACCTCAATGATAATGAGATACAAGTAGTTACAATGACTTACAGGAATTTGTATGTGTAATCTTGTATGTTATAATATACCTAAAAACTATGTGAACACAAATACATAATATGTTAATTTTGTAGCCAATGCTGAGTAAAATGTGGGTACAAGTAATATTATTATACAAGCTTGACTTTGAGCATACAAAACATATAATATTATTACTAAAATTATGATAATACAGGGAATAAAAACGGCAAATGAAATGTTGTGCGTGTTTAATTGTTGGTACGTGGGTAGATACGTCGGGAATACATGAAACTTTTTGAGCTGGTGTAGTGGGTGCTATGCAGAATGTTTACTTAATTAATGCGTAATACACGTTGAAAAGGCTCATAATATCATTAATTGTACATGAAAATAAAGAATAGTAAAATGAATGACGCTCATAGTTCTTCAATACATTGTAATAATAATAGTAGTGCGATTTTGAGCGGAAATAAAGCACACAGATACCATAAATCCCAAAATGTTTCCCCTGGGGAATGACTTGAAGACTTGATATTTATATACCTAGTGCTTAAGTAAACACGGAGGGAGATTTTTAAAGATGGGGAAAGATTTGAGGATTTACGGTACGAGAAAATCGTGTTGAAAACTTGAGCTCGTCTTTTGAGGAAAAATAATATATCTACATTCAAATAAATCGCATCGAAAGGAGAAAACAGGAGAAATCGTATTGTATTTAACTGGTAGATAACAATATTTTCCTCTTTTTTATACCTTCTTTTGAATTTGGATTAATACATGAACCTGAAGAAATGAATAAGGTTTCATTAAGAAAAATTCTACGTAATAATTATGTAAGTGCATTTGCTTATCTATTCCGTTGTACTCTCATGAGACACACAATACTCTGAATAAAAAAACAAATTCTCAAGTGGTTATATATTATAATTTATAATGTACGCTGTATGCATATAAAATATATTCAGAACTTCTGGCTTAAAATTTCAAAATTCCAATTGAAGTCTGAACGATTAATCGTCTTCTGTAGGAGTAGTAAATGAGTTAGACCCACTGTGATTATTTTGACTGTGAAACTCGAGTACGGCCCTATCAAGTTAATGAGTACCTTTAGGTTAATATGTGTATTATTATTCGTAAGGAATATGTATATATCTATATATTATATAATATGTTTATTTTTTTAAAACCTGAAACAAAAACATGAAACAGGCTGAATAGGGATCGTTTTCGTTACATACCGTGTAATAAGTGTTATAGATATATGATATATTATTATATCTATGTTATATAAATCTTAATGTACGTTAGTACAACTAAAATGTACGCAGCACATATATATTCATGTATCTATTCGTGTACATTTATTTAAGCGGAAATATAATTAAAGTGAACTCTAGGTAAGTCGGCTTTTAATACATTTTATTTAACACCAGACCTTTGTGGAATTGATGTATATTTACATGTATTTTAGTGTATGTGACATTTATTATACACAAAAGTATGGGCTGATTAGGTCATTTCGTACGAATGAAAGTCTCAAGAATTATAGGGTATCAAATACAGTAACTTATGAAATGTACACTGAAAATGCATTTTAATCTATTTCATCAACATAAAGTATCTGCTATGTAATTTATACTCTCTCACCTTTCGAAGAATTTTAGGTCTGTGTATGACGACCCTCATTTTTCATAATTACTATGCATTTCTTCCTCCTCTTCTCAAAATCACATGGAGTTAGACTCGTGAGACTCTTTCAAAAATTTGACCGAAAGTTGGTTGTGTGAAAAACTATAGAAATACGAATACAAATTTCAGATAACATCGTTTTGTGAGAATCAAAACTGGACTTTGTTTTCTCATGTTTGAAGGGTTCTTAGTTCTTACCATTCTTACGCGTGTATGTACAAAGATGAGTTATGTAATGGTGTTTTCCTAAATTTTAACTTTGGAGCGTCAGTTCAAGTTTATAAAACTTGATGAATGAATTCCTACAATTTATGTATATCGTTGTAGAAGTAGAAAATGAAACAAAACCTTTCTTGATAATCATTGTCATTGATTTTGTTTTCTGCTAGGGATTCGGTTATCAAATACCAAGTGTATGGTTGAGATAATAGTATTTTTTAATATCTGTGTGTGAATGATACAGGTGAACGAGAGTAAGGGAAAAAATAATGAAAGATGGGAATGTGAATGGATAAAAGATGCAAATGCGTGCAATTTTTTGAATTTATAATGAATGAAAAAATACCAAAACTTGATTCGCAGGAAAAATGTATAATGTAGGTAGGGACGTAATATATGGAAATTCATGGAGTAGAATAAGCATGATCCCTGTTTTAGTTCCGAATAAAGCTGTAGTATTATATTTTGTATGAATGGAAAGGTTGAAGTTGGGTTAAAAAAAAGTGGACGGGTAGAGAAAAAAAGCAACCTGAACAAGTTAGCAATATTATGCAAAATATTATTTTATGTGCAAATTTCTTATGGATTATATATTTAAAAAAAGAAGGATGGACTGACTATTGGGTGAAAATATTCAAGATACCTTACATAAGGGATGGGGTGGGGTATGTTTTTTCCCTCTACATTCCATCTTCTCCTTTATAATAATATTATAGTCTTTTCTCTTTCATTTATTCTCATCTTGTGTATTTGATCAACCTGATCTAACGTTCATATTATGATAACATATTGAAAAGGTAATTGGCAATATAATCTTTGTTGGTTTATTCTGTACAATAAGTAGAATATTTATATTTTATACATTCAATCATTATGAATTCCGTTCAGTTCTACACTACAAAAGACAAACTTTTAGTAATACATACCTAGTTTTAAATTTCCATTCTTTTTTGTTTTTGGTCATTGTTAATCTGGCACTGGATGTTTGAAGATAAATTGAAGATCACTCACTCACCATTGCATATTGTAATGACTAATAATTTGTGATTAAAAAGGATGCGTTAAGCGGGTGTAGCTCATGTTAGAGTGAATGCTTAAAAAAATAAATTAGCGAATTGACGAAAACCGTGATAATGGCCTCTGAATAATAGCAAACGTTTTTTTTCAAAAACATGGAAGCACACATGTTACCCATGCTTTCTAGAAGAATTGGCGTGAAATGCACGTACTAATTTATTTGTAAAAATGCTAGAATGCATTGTTGCAATCCGCATGAATATTATAGTGAAGGCACCTGTAAGAAATTCATCAACTTTTTGACGTATGCATGTAATATTTTTATGAAAAATTTCATCACAGATACATAAGTATGTGTACTTTGTTTAGCGGAGTACAAAAACAATACTGGTTTAAAATTGATATGTGGTTCGATTTACTATTTCTTAAAAAATCAGTAGAAAACTACAATAAGGTTTCTGCTTTGTACCGTAAATTGATATAATAACTGAGATAAGACGGAGTGTAAATGTTGGAACATGAATGCCAAAAATGGTAGTTTTTTCTGTCAAGTCAAAATAAGAAAGTGACACTAGCGCGTTATAGTGAATGTATATTGTATATTGTATATCTATGTATAATGTATAGGCTGAGTAAGAACTTTAAGATTTTTGAATTTGTTTAAAAATTTGAAATGTTTATAGATATAATAATATGTTCAACAATTTGATGTTGATTCTATTGTGCATGAAGAACATTCATACATATATACTTATCTATGTGCATGTACAAACTGAAATGAAAAGGTAGGTTAAATCAGAAGCTTATTTATCATTGTGTTACATCATGTTGTGGATACATGCATAGGGAGATAATACACATATGTGTATATGCACATATGTAATTTTAGATAGGGACTATAAGTATATGAAGTTTTAGTAATAGAGAAAAGGTTTATTCTTTTTCTTATTGGACTTGCAGCTTGCAGTTAAGTTTGTCGTATATATACTCCTTCTTCTGCTTCAAGCTTTCGTCTTCTTCAACTTGGACTCGTTGTTGTTGCTGGTCTAAGTTCTTAAGTTGTTGAAGTTGAATAGTTCCATCTTGATGGATGAAAGAGGCTGTATCTTGGGGCAGTTTTTTTTCTCAATTCCGGTAGCTACTTTCTTTTGAAAATTTCATTCCTTCCATATTACAAGGTGCGTCTGCCTTACCTTCTTTACATTCCCTTTTCTCTATCTCTCCTTCATTATGTATTACCCTGCAGAAGAAAAAGAAGAAGAACAAGAAGAGTATCCAATGGTCTTTTTTATTCGGCTAATGCATATGAGTAATTCGAATTTTAACCCTCTATGTATCTTAAACTCTACATACATATTATAAGAAAACCAATTCAACTAGGGAAGCAGAGGGCAAGCGTGTAAAGGTTCTAACCATTTGATTTTTTTATATAGTATAAGCTTCTTTAATTTCATACGGTAGCCAATACCCACACAATAAGCTTAATGTACTCTAAATTTTTTGAACACATACGTGCATTTTTAATTCTGTTGTTTTGCGCTGAACACTCCGTTATTACAATAATAATAATTCTATAATATCAATATTAGCATTGTTAGGGTATACTGTACTATACTCCAGACTACATGATACACGTTATAGATTTTTATCCAGTTAGTATTCAGGATGCATGCTCAAGACTGTATAGATGAGGAGATTTGGTTTTAGTGAGTCTTTGTGTTTGTTTTCCTCCCATGTACCTTAATGATACTTTTACACGTGTTCCAATACCTGTGTTACATAATAGGATTTATGTGTATAGATAATTTATAGCACAACTTGCAATTTAATGTATTACCATCATGTAATACTGAGAGAGAAGGAGGCAGTTAGATTCCTTGAAAACCCTCAAGTCTCATCTTAGATTTCCCTTCAATCCATAGTAAGAGAGAAATAGAAAGCCAGAGATAACAATTAATAGTAAAGAGATAACAATTCCTTTCATCCAACGTCCGTAGGTATTTTTCGAACCGAAATCAACCTTATCAGCAATAGTTTTAATATGATCTTATCTTAAATGCTGCGACGTATGTCAGCAGTCCATCGAGTCACAAGTCAGAGAGGAATAACGACTTGAATCAGAATTAAATTTTTTCTTCTTCGTTTTTTGGACTCTTTCGTATAGAAGATTTTTCATGGTTACTTCAGGTCCACGTTAATGTTATTTTTGTCGTCATTCTTCGATTTCGTTTCTATATTTTCTAAGTACATTAAACCAGATACCTAGTATAATATTCAACTATGCAAGTTTCAATTTGTTTTTAATTTTGAAGTTTATATCGTTTTACATAAAGACAAACTTTAGGATATTTTGTAAGAAGTATTTACCACAGTCATTGTTTCTTTGGTTTATTCTTGTTATTCTTTCTGACTATACATATTACAGTCAGAGGGGTTTGACATGCTGCTAGTTGAACCCCGATGACATTAACCAAGAGACCTGAAGGGCTCCGTTAAAAAATTCCTAGTTTGGAAGAACCATGATCATTAAGCTCATCAACAGCTAATACCAGCGATTCGTGTATAGTGTATACCTATATTATGTATGTATGTGTGAGTATACCGAGCACATTAGCGAATAGCTGCTTCGTACTTGAATTAATGATGATGAGAAATAGTTTTCCTCAGACTAATATTCAGAATATAGGCAAATGTGAGTACTCACTTATATGTTTTATCCCTAATGGTGTGACAACTACTTTATTTTTGTATGTGGATACAAAAATGCAAGGGAAAGACTTTAGCTCTATAATTTTTTTTTGATTTTTGGATGATATCCTTTTAACTCCAGGTACCGGTAAATATATATGTATATATATATTGTATTCTTTGTATCTACTTTGTCCGTCATAATTTTAACATATTTATTGTCTTGAAGATGTTTCTGTGATCTGCGAATCCTATGCAGATTTTTTAAATCAAATTATACATCTTCACAAAGGATAGTGTAGACAGTAGTGCAGTATGAAAATGGTTTGAAATATAATAATATGTATATATATTATGTACCCGCTGGTTTACGATCATCAGGTTTAGAGTGTGCTTTGCTTTTTATGTTTAAAATTTATTTCAATGTGCTAAGTTTTGTAATAAAAATGTCAAAAATTTGATTTCATTTGATTTTAAATGCTCTTACAGGATAACAAGACACCGATACTTTATTGCCGAGTCAACTTCTACCTAGATGCCCTTCCCCAAAGTTTGTAAGTAATTTATTGATAAACCTTCTTTTTTTTTCTTTCTCATTGCTCCTCTATTTTAACGTAGTAGAATGTGTGGATACCCTTTGGATACGGCATACGGCGGATGCAGTGATATATATGGTTTGTATGTGGGTATTAGAAAAGATGAACGTATGTGCAGGTACACTTGAAATTTTGTACATTTTAAACTATTTATTAGTGGAAACCATAATTTAGTAGGTCAGAAAATAAAATTGAAAATGTATGTGTGTACATCATGACCTCTTGTACTCTGTACAGTCAAAAATATGGAATATTGTAAGAATTTTATCATATTAATTTGTATATTTTGATGGATATACATTATGTACATATATTTCTTTCCACTCGACGATACAAGTACACAGGGAATTGCTCTTTACATATTATTATTTTGTTATAGTATTTTCTGCGTCCATAATTTAATGTCAAGGAATGTATAGTTTGTCTCTTTTTTGTGCGTGATTGACAGAAGCAACAAAATATTAAGTGTCGTCCTCGTTATCGACAGAACAGTTTAAATTTTAAAGGCACAGGGAGAGAGAGTTATAAGTCAAGCGTATGTGTTTGAATTTTAGGCATGAATACCATAATATAATCATTGAACGTGAAAATGATACGGTTCATTCACATTATATATATGCAGGAAATTTGTACAATTTAATAGTTAATTTATAATTTATACCTGAAAGATATCAGGTAGGAAATGAATCCAACAAGTAGTGCATATAATATACGTTATATTAAAAGAGTTGTTTTTTCTTTGTTTTTTTTCTAGTACTCATTTTATGTATATGGCAATAAACAATTGAATAGCTTTATGAAGCAAGTAACTTGTACATTGTGTACATGCTCCCCAATCATATTTTTATTTTTTTTTGACAGCAGAAAAATACTTTCGAATACCTTGTAGCTTGTGTGTGACCAATGGTCAAACTAAACCCATATCGCTCAAGTAATTCCGTGTATTTTAGTTCCTCGTAATGCCCAACATGTTAGGATTGACGTATTCGGATATGCTAGTGTTTAAAATTTGATTGTTATATCAGTTCAGTTGTAGTTTACACAAATAGTAAAAATCCGGTACAGTCTACCAAGCTGGAAATCAATGAATTTAATGTACTCATATATATATATGCGCTTGTATATACTTTGAAAAAACCACAATGAAAATTATAATAGGGATATGTTTATTTATAACTAGATCATAGGTGTGTGGATGAGATATCCAAAAAAAATTTTACAAAATTCTTAAATGTAACAATTTTAGATGTTTAAGTAGTAGCATAATACTGTGATTTGTTGTTTTTTACAGTGACGTCGTCTCATTGCATCACTACTATCTACAGCTGAGAAGTAACCTTGTTTCAGCTCCACGGTATCCGACGGAAAATCTTACACAAATTATTGCTTTTGCATATCAGGCGGAAATTGGTGACTGGAGACCATGTCAAGAAACACCATCATGGGCAAAGTATGTATTTTGCGTCCTTAATCTTTACTAATAATTACTAAAAAGTAGTAACAGTTTCTAATTTACTAGTTGTCCTGTAATTTTTTTTCTTGCTAGCAACAAGGAATAAAATTTTTGAAATGATAGTACATATTGAGATTGTTGGACATAATTTATTTCACCAATTTACTTTAAATACTTACTAAAAGATTGAGGAACTCATACAAAGTTATTTGTTCTTACTTGTCATCAACAGGGAACTAAGTTCGACTTTGGGGTCCGGGCTAACAAAAGCCCATCAAGCTTTAGCTGGATTGGGTCAGCAGGCAGCTCGGATTGCGTTTATTCGAGCTGTGATGCCACAATACAACATGCATCTTTACACTATGAAAACCAAAGACGGAAATGCTCCAGTATGGATTGGTGTGACGCCTAAAGGAGTGATTTGTGAATTTTCAGAGGTAAATTACTCTTAAAATTTAGATATAAAATAACAACAATTCGTACAATATTATAAATATTTTAAATGTTACATCATTTCATAATTTGCCTATGCATAAATTTTATGGTGTATAAATGCTTGATTAAATCAAGTAGTACACAGTGGATAATGGGTCAGCATATGTATCTCTATTTCTAGGACGTACGATAATGATTGGGCATGTATTGTTTTTTTTTTCAGGGATATTTTCAGAATGGGGTCGGTTGTACAGAAATTCCTCAAAATTCTAAAGTTACATTTCTGTGGGCAAATATCACTAAAATATACTTTGAGGTATGTTAATGAATAACTATTAGTATAATCTATAATCAATTGATGCATGCATGTACATTGTACATGCTAGGTATATAAATTAAGTATTGATTGTATGAAACTTTGTTATATTATAGTGAATATATAAAATAAAATAATACTTATTGACTTACAAAAGTCAATTTGTAATAAAATATAAGTAGTATTAGTCAATTTCTTTATACAGTTTTTGCTTGTTTTATTGTTGTTTTTATCTATTTTTATGTTCATGTACTTGAAATGGTTTTATTTCTTGTGGTTTTCAGAGAAAGAAATTTGAAATTATTGGTCGAGCTTGGGGTGGTGTACAACAGAAATTATGCTTTACAGCTTCAAGTGAAACACTTCCAAGACACCTTTTTATCCTTTGTCGTTCTACACATCAGTTTCTTCCAACAATTCATAAAATTCTTTTACAATCTGAGCTCAATAGTAAAGGAGGAGGAGGTGGAGGAAGTACTGGTGGAGAATCCAGCTGTAGTTCTGTATCAACTGTGCATGGTTCATCTTCTTCATCCAAAACTGATGAGAAAATGTTGGATTTGTCTTTGTGGGCTGATGGACTTCTTCTGGCTGGTGGAGAATCTAGTGAACATCAGAGAGTTTCTGTCATTAGTAACGGTAATTGTCTTTTCATATAATCAGTAGTTTCTTTATAATTTATAATACAAAATATACCTATGTAGTATATTATGTATTTATGGGCAGGATTAGAGAGAGAGAGAAAGAGATAAATGTTGACATTTTCATTAATCTACAATGTAAATTTGTTAATTTTCTTTTAGCTTCTTCCAATACTACGTCTGGAATCGTTTCCGATCGCGTATACAGTCTAGATGGAAGTGAAGGTAAACAGGAAAAAAATTGAAACTATAATATATATACAAATTATCTTTACATATATATGTATGTATCTATGTGATGATGGAGATTATGTAGAATATCAGTACTATTTATACTGTTTTATTTTTATTTATTTTTTGTAGAAGATTTGGACCTCCGTTATTGCTGTACCGATAGACCAACAAATAACTCGACTTCATTAGAATCATTAAGTCACAAACACACTTCTCATCAAATGATAGAAGATGGACAAAACGATCATAATGATGAAGTAACAGAAAGTGAAGCAAAATTTTGGTACTGTGATTCTGATTGTGAGAGTGATCTTGACCGTGACTGTGGACCATCTTGTAGATCATCAGGTCTTGTACACAGATTGGATGAGAAACATGGTTGTAATTCATGTGAAGATGAATTAGAAAGATTGAGCTCCAATCCGTCGACAGTAATTAATCATAATAGTACACCGTCAATGGTGAGTGAAGGGACACTCAAAGCTGTGGATATTTGCAATTGTACAGATGGAGAAACTGGTAATTGTAATAGTAGTAGTTCTTCTGAAAATAAAGATAATAGTACTTGTACAAAGTTTGGAAAAGAAACAAAAATAACAGCAACAACTTCTAGAGTAGCAGAAAATAATAATAATAATAATAATAATCAAAATAATACAAATAGTAATGCAACTTCGACACAAACACCAAAGACTCTTACGAATACTACTTTAAGTAATACTACGTCTAAAGTGACAGACACTGTTAATAATTGTGATTCAAAAGAAAAAGACTCAATTCAAAAAAGTAAAGAAAGGTTACAAGACAAGAAGAAAATATTTGAATTCAACAATGGCAAGAAACAAAGACAGCATCATGAAGAGGCAAAAGATAATAAAAAAGGAGGAGGAGAACAAGAACAAGAAGAAGTAGAAGATGACCCAATGGAACATGTGTATGGTGAAATATGTGACAATAAGACTGATGAACAAGAGTATTTTACAATGGACACTAATAATAAGGGTAATAATAATGATAATAGTGATAAAAAATCAATTACTGCCAATAATAAAAATAATACTAATAATAATGCCACAACAACACCAAACAAAAAAGTATCATCAGTATCTACTACTAAAAAAACTGAAGAAAATAATGACAATAATTCAATAATTGGAACAAAGAAACAACGCCATTGTGTCAAATCTACAAGTAATGTAGAAATATCCAGAGTAAATCGTAAAGGAAAACTTTTGAAAGAATTAAAGTGTAGCAGTAGTGCTAGTAGTAGTAATGGTAGTAGTAGGAAAACCATTACTAATCATAGTAGTAGTTGTAGTAATATTAATAGTTGTGTGAGTATAAAATGTGACAATAAATGTACAGTTCATGCACATACTACTACATGTGGGAAAGAATGCAATAGGAAGAATTTTAGTACAAATGTACTTGGAACCAAGGAAAATGGTTTAACTCCCAAGATTGCATCACTAAAATGTCTCAAGAGTACACAAAAAGGATTTTCATCATTGACTTGCTCATCATCTTCATGGTTACCTGGAGGAGGCGTGAGTAAGAAAAATGCTCTAAATTCCAAGAAAAATTATTCAAATGGACTCTCTTCACAACAACAACAACAAAATGATTATGTTGAATTTGGTGAAAAATTACAACAGGGACATTATCCAGTTCAGAGAACAGTTAGTGATAATTTTGAAACAGATTCAGATTATGTACAATTGCCACCTCTATTTCCAAAACCACTATTAAAGAAACCAACATCAAAATTATGGAAACTTGTAACAAAGAGCACAAGTAATAAAAATTCTTTGAGTTGTCGTAAGAATCATAAACATCATCATGTTAAATATGGTACTACTGGTGGTAGTAGTAGTAGTAGTAGTAGTTGTAACAATAAGAATAAGCATGCAAATAAAAATAATTCAAGTCCAATTTCATCATCTTCATCAGAGAGTTTGACATTGTCTCCACCAACAACACCTGGCCCAGCAGTAAATTTAAATACACTACCAAGACGGAATAAATTAGATCAGGGCCGAAGTATTAATAATCAACCAATGAAATTATCAAATATGACAAAAGTTTCATCCAAATCTACAACAGCACTAAATAGTATGTCAAATAATGATAATACTAGTAAGGTTTTGGATGATAGGCCTGAACCTCCACCTAAACGTCAAGTCTCTTCTAATGTAACGTCAACGAAACCCGTTGATGCTCGATTTATTGCAACAAAACCACAAATTTTAGTACAGACAGCATATGCCACTGCTGTTGCTTCTGTTGGTATTCCAAGTCAAAGCCAAGTTTTATTCCGTACTTCAAAAATTCCAGCTACATCAGTATCAACAAATAATATTTGTGGTGGTAATACAAATAATACTAATTATCATCCAGTATCATCTAGTATGCTACAACATTCTCAAAGATCACAAAGTTTATCGGTGGACAATATATACGACACTGTTGCATCGGAAATCCCACCACCACCACCTACTTCATCAACACCTCCACCCTACCCATCAGGAGGAAATTCAATTATTATCAAACCAAATAATTATATTGATGTTCATGCTTCAGCAGTTAAAAATAGAAAAGTTGTTATTTCTCATAGTAAGCCAAAATCTTTTGCTCAAGCCAATAGCGATTGTAATCATCATAATCATCAATATGCTACAACCTCTACTTCAATGGCTACTAATAAAAATGGAGGAATGGAAAATTTGATGAATTCTGCTTGTACTGTACTACCCAATTCAACATCTATTCCACATCATTTTAATGTAAATGGTATAAAACATACTAGCAATAATGCAAATAGTTGTAGTAATAATAATAATAATAATAATGTTACTAATCGATGTGGGAGTGTCCCAAATAATTTGAACAATTTCTTTATCGGACTTCAAAACTTAAAGCCATTATCTAGAGCTCCAATTATTCATCCAACAGCAACTAGTTCCATGTCATTAAGTAATAATAAAAATAATAATCATAACAGTAATAATAATCAACATCATCATAATCATATGGTCAATGGTAACAACAAGAAGATTAGTAATGTTAATTGTCTCCATACTTCATCTGCTGTCAATTTAATGGGAAATAATAATACTAATACTAATAGTACAAGTTTAAATTATAATGTGCCATGTCCACATTCTTGTGGGACAACAACACAAGTACTTGGAAGTCAATCTGCAACAAATGTGAATCTATCTACGACTGTTAATAATAATATGTCACTTAATAATAGTAGTTGTAATCATCATCATAATAACGCAAGTGGTTTAAGTTCATCAACTTCATTAATTAATAATAGCAATAATTACAATATGGGAAATTGTTCAGTAAATGGAGGAAATGGTCATTCACGTTTTACAACAATCTACAGTCAACAATTAGCTCGATCCCAAATTCAACAATTTAAAGCTCAGCTTTATTCCGATATTGACTATGTAATGTTCCCAACAAGGAATCCTCGAGCGAATCATCCAATAAGTCAACAAGACTATTATGATTCAAAAAGTTTGAGCTATACAACTTTATCCAGTAATGACATTCCACCTCCATATTTACCCCCACCTCCACCGTATAATCCTCCAAACTTGATGACAACATCACAACCAAATGTTGATAAACCTCCACCAAGACCTATAAAAACTATAGGAATCGGAGCAGTTCCAGCAAACAACAACAACAACAATAATAATAATAGTAATGGATTTACAAGTGGAAGTAATCATAGTGTTACTGCCTCATATTCTGCTACTTCTCCTTCATATAATTCATATGGGTCCATATATAACATTGGATCAAATAATTCTCAATGTTCATCTTCACAGTATGCTGCTGGAGGTTACTATGCTGCTGTTGGGAGTAGTTTAAATTTAAATGCAGAAAATATTCAAAGATTTCTATCTACACAAAGTTTAGCTAGTAGTAATATATCCAGTGCTCCTCCCATTTATTACCCTTGCTCAACTCAATCGGCCCCTCCTCTACCTCCATCGAATAGTAAAAATATTATAATTGAGAATGAAATGCGAAAAACATTACAAAATCAAATTATGAATAGTCGTTTAAATGGAGGAATAGTAGGACGAGGAGTACCAACTACAACTATGAGTGAAGAAAGAATGAAAATGAAATTGTGTCGTTCAGAAGAATCCATTTACACACTTCCGACAAAAGAAACAGAAGAAAAACTTCAAGAAATGTATAAACTAAAACCACCACCACCTTACACTAAGGTATGTCATTCTGATTTTGAGAATAAATAGACACTATATAATTAAAGTTTTACACAAAAACTTTTAATTTGCCTTGTCCTTTTTTACCCCGTATACTGTAAACTGTAAATATCTATACAGGGACAGTACTAAATACTATACGTGTATATAGTGTGTATCGTGTGTACATTGTGTATTGTGTACAATATAAAATGCTCATTGAATGACTTTTTTTTTTTCAAAATAAAAGGTTGAAGTATTATAGTTATTAGGATTTATAATGCTAAATTGTTTTAGCTCCATGTATTTGAAAAATAGTAATGATAGAAGGTAAGACATTTATTTTTATAGTAAGAAATTTAAACACAAAAGAAAAGGGTTAAAAAGAAGTAAACAAGTATCATTGAACCACGACATCAGAAGAGACTATATAGAAAGATACCTATTTAGATAAGATGCAGGTATGTGAAAACATGCAGGTTAGTTGTGTATATATATATATATATATACAAATAATATGAAAGGACTATCTCAATTACGTGGTATATATATATATATACGAAAGAGAGGAACAGCACCCGTTTTCATAGCATTATATATGTATCCCGTTCTTCCGATTGCTTAGACAAATATGGTACATTGAAAAAAATTCTTTGTCTTTGTCTTGCTTTTTGGTTTCTTGTGAGAACTGATTATGAGAAAGACATATATTATGTATTATATGTAGAAGTATACGTATTACGTATACTATATATATATTATATATAATATTATACATAATTGTAAAACATTGTTCAGTACTCATTTGGAAAGGCACCCTAAATATATAGATAGTTTGCTACTACCGACTTTTGGAATTGAAGATATAATATCTTATTTTTTTTGTATAAAGTTTTTCTTTTTCCTTTGAATTTACGTGAGTATTATGATATGTATACAATACTGACAATTTGGAAATTTTGTAAAACCATTCTGGTAACTCATATTAAAGATGAGTACCTATATATATATATAGGTCCATATATGCAGATTGGAATCAGTATATATGGAATGTATTCCCAAATTGTCCAGTGTTGATAAAATATTTCGTTAGTTATATATAACTTTGAATTGTGTACATGTACGTATGCATTGCATATACATAAATGCATAGAAGATATAGGAGTGTATTAGTGTATACATGATACACATGTACATTTTAAACAAGTAAGCAATTCTAATGAAAGTGCTACCTGTTTTTCCACCTTGATTGTTTTTTCCCTTTAATGTGTCAACATTCCCCAGTTACATTTGGGAAATGAAAAAGTTTTTTTTTCTCCTTGTTAGAGGAAGCGACAAATGTTTCAATGTTTGTCGTCTCTTCCCCTCTAAATCTTTTCAAAGAATTTATGTGTAATTTACTATAATCAAAATTTCTCTTGTACAGGTATCACCCAGTGAAAATTTGGATTTGGCTTCGTTAAATGCAAAATGCTCCGCATTAGATCTTCCACTTCTTTCTGCACTACTTCGAGAGCAAAAGAAAATCAGTGAAAGTGATGGTAGTTTACTTCCACAGTCAAAAATACGATCAACCGCTCACTCTCATCCGCAAAAAACACCAAAAACTTCAAAAGTACCATTATCATTACCTCCCAAACCTCTTCTTCCAGTTCCAAATACAGAAATCTCTGATACTCCACCACCGTTACCTAGTAAATCTAGAGTTTAAAATAATGAGTAACTACATATTACATATTATATGATTATACGATACGGTTTTGTAACTTGTAGCTTTTTTTATGCAGCATGGCATGTTTATTTGTTCATTTCTTTCTGTATTGTTTGTTTATGGTCTATGCTACATGTTTTGAGACCAAATATTTTTACATGCATAATGGATAATGCGTGTAGTAAAATAATTTATTACATATTATTACAAATACAAGTTGATGGTAGAAAAAACGAACACTTTGTATTCGAAAATCTTTAATTGTTAGAATCGTAAAGCTATCATCACACAAAAAACCTTCAAATCGGATAATATATATACTTTCAATTTATGTTATAATTTATATTGATGGTTTTTGTTTTCTTTTTGTTCAGTTTGAGTCAAAACTTTTGACACTTTTCTCAGTATTCCATAATATAGTGAAAACTATATAATAATAATATATTATTATATTATACAATAACATTTATTATTAAAAAATGTTTACACGACATTATATTATGTTTTTGTTTGTTTATTTGTTTGTATGAATTTGAATATGATTTGTTAATTAATCCCACCTCATTTAGAAATCTAAATAGTATTCATTGCCAGTTTACAGAAAAAAGAATGTTATAAATTCATTATTTTGTACTAATAATCTGATATGTTATTTAGTGTGTATGTATTTTCTTTTGCTGTGTCATTGTTGAAGGGCTAATATAATAGTGTATAGTTTAGTTATTGGAAATATAAACCAAGACAAATGTTATTGTTAAGTGCACAAGCTTTAATAGAATTACTCCCTTATACAATAAATTTCGGGTCAAATATGTGTCATATACATGTATGTATATGTAGTACTCAAAATGCATGAAAGCGTCAGTATAAGTGCAAACGATGTGGATAAATGTATATACACTCTCTGCCCTTGTTTACAGCAAATGAATTTGCAGTTATATATATATATGAAATTCATGATAATGCCATTTACAAAAAAAAAAACAACAAACTAATATATAAATGTATTTAAGAATATTAAAGTCTATATCACACAGATTTGTAGCTCAATGTATGATGATAGGAACTAGCCATGCGTGGCTACTTCCTATCATCAAATGTATTCTGTTTTATTATTAGTTTACCCTTCTTGATTATATAATTAGTTTATATTTGAATCTTAATGACTATTATTTACATTGTCTACATGTTTTACACAAGTATACACCTTTGTTTTTTCATGTATTTATTCTGTCTTGTTTTTAAGTTCGTGAAATGCAGGATATAAATATATATATATATATATACATATTGTCACTTTTTGATTAGCTTATATGTATATCTATAAAATATGAAACATGTTGTGCAGCGTACAGAGTGAAGAGCATGGATG